>JBAIAA010001433.1:0-154457 GCA_037893245.1 Crossaster papposus | reverse complement strand
ATCCCCGCCCACAAATAAGGGCTTGAAGGAAAGCATGCCCCGGGGGGGAAGGGGGCTGGGTGTGTTTGGAGATAGAGGGGGGCCTTCCAGGAATGTGCAAAATTAGCAATTTGACCCCGGGGCATGCTTTGTTAGTATTTTATTTCGATTTTCTGAAAATATAACGTTAACACACGGCGTTTCAAATTCGCCATAGGTTTGTGCACACAATCCCGCCCACAAATAAGGGCATGAAGGAAAGCATGCCCCGGGAAGGGAGCTGGGTGTTAGGAGATAGAAGGGGGGCCTCCAGGAATGGCAAATTAGCAATTTGACCCGGGGCATGCTTTGTTAGTATTTTATTTCGATTTTCTGAAAATTATAACGTTAACACCACGCGTATCAAATTCGCCATAGGTTTGTGCACACAATCCCCGCCCCACAAATAAGGGGCATGAAGGAAAGCATGCCCGGGAAGGGGCTGGGGTGTTAGGAGATAGAGGGGGGCCTCCAGGAATGGCAAAATTAGCAATTTGACCCGGGTGCCATGCTTTGTTAGTATTTTATTTCCGATTTTCTGAAAATTATAACGTATCAACACACGGTTTTCAAATTCGCCATAGGTTTGTGCACACATCCCCGCCCACAACTAAGGGCATGAAGGAAAGCAATGCCCCGGGAAGGGGCTGGGTGTTAGGAGATAGAGGGGGGGCCTCCAGGAATGGCAAAATTAGCAATTTGACCCGGTGCATGCTTTGTTTAGTATTTTATTTCGATTTTCTGAAAATTATAACGTTAACACACGCGTTTCAAATTCGCCATAGTTTGTTGCACACAATCCCCGCCCACAAATAAGGGGCATGAAGGGAAAGCATGCCCGGGAAGGGCTGGGTGTTAGGAGATGAGGGGGGGCCTCCAGGAATGGCAAAATTAGCAATTTGACCCGGGGCATGCTTTGTTAGTATTTTATTTCGATTTTCTGAAAATTATAACGTTAACACACGCGTTTCAAATTCGCCATAGGTTTGTGCATCACAATCCCCGCCCACAAATAATGAGGCATGAAGGAAAGCATGCCCCGGGAAGGAGCTGGGTGTTAGGAGATAGAGGGGGGGCCTCCAGGAATGGCAAATTAGCAATTTGACCCGGGGCTTGCTTTGTTAGTATTTTATTTCGATTTTCTGAAAATTATAACGTTAACACACGCGTTTCAAATTCGCCATAGGTTTGTGCACACAATCCCCCGCCCACAAATAAGGGCATGAAGGAAAGCATGCCCCGGGAAGGGAGGGCTGGGTGTTAGGAGATAGAGGGGGGCCTCCAGGAATGGCAAAAATTAGCAATTTGACCCGGGGCATGCTTTGTTAGTATTTTATTTCGATTTTCTGAAATTATAACGTTAACACACGCGTTTCAAATTCGCCATAGGTTTGTGCACACAATCCCCGCCCACAAATAAGGGCATGAAGGAAAGCATGCCCCGGGGAAGGGGGCTGGGTGTTAGGAGATAGAGGGGGGCCTCCAGGAATGGCAAAATTAGCAATTTGACCCCGGGGCATGCTTTGTTAGTATTTTATTTCGATTTTCTGAAAATTATACGTTACACACGCGTTTCAAATTCGCCATAGGTTTGTGCACACAATCCCCGCCCACAAATAAGGGCATGAAGGAAAGCATGCCCCGGGAAGGGGCTGGGTGTTAGGAGATAGAGGGGGGCCTCCAGGATGGCAAAATTAGCAATTTGACCCGGGGCATGCTTTGTTAGTATTTTATTTCGATTTTCTGAAAATTATAACGTTAACACACGCGTTTCAAATTCGCCATAGGTTTGTGCACACAATCCCCGCCCACAAATAAGGGCATGAAGGAAAGCATGCCCCGGGAAGGGGCTGGGTGTTAGGAGATAGAGGGGGGCCTCCAGGAAATGGCAAAATTAGCAATTTGACCCGGGGGCATGCTTTGTTAGTATTTATTTCGATTTTCTGAAAATTATAACGTTAACACACGCGTTTCAAATTCGCCATAGGTTTGTGCACACAATCCCCCGCCCACAAATAAGGGCATGAAGGAAAGCATGCCCCGGGAAGGGGCTGGGTGTTAGGAGATAGAGGGGGGCCTCCAGGAATGGCAAAATTAGCAATTTGACCCGGGGCATGCTTTGTTAGTATTTTATTTCGATTTTCTGAAAATTATAACGTTAACACACGCGTTTCAAATTCGCCATAGGTTTGTGCACACAATCCCCGCCCACAAATAAGGGCATGAAGGAAAGCATGCCCCGGGAAGGGGCTGGGTGTTAGGAGATAGAGGGGGGCCTCCAGGAATGGGCAAAATTAGCAATTTGACCCGGGGCATGCTTTGTTAGTATTTTATTTCGATTTTCTGAAAATTATAACGTTAACACACGCGTTTCAAATTCGCCATAGGTTTGTGCACACATCCCCGCCCACAAATAAGGGCATGAAGGAAAGCATGCCCCGGGAAGGGGCTGGGTGTTAGGAGATAGAGGGGGGGCCTCCAGGAATGGCAAAATTAGCAATTTGACCCGGGGCATGCTTTGTTAGTATTTTATTTCGATTTTCTGAAAATTATAACGTTAACACACGCGTTTCAAATTCGCCATAGGTTTGTGCACACAATCCCCGCCCACACATAAGGGCACTGCCAGGAAAGCATGCCCGGCGGGAGGGGCTGGGTGTTAGGAGATAGAGGGGGGGCCTCCAGGAATGGCAAAATTAGCAATTTGACCCGGGGCATGCTTTGTTAGTATTTTATTTCGATTTTTCTGAAAATTATAACGTTAACACACGCGTTTTCAAAATTCGCCATAGGTTTGTGCACACAATCCCCGCCCACAAATAAGGGCATGAAGGAAAGCATGCCCCGGGGAAGGGGCTGGGTGTTAGGAGATAGAGGGGGGCCTCCAGGAATGGCAAAATTAGCAATTTGACCCGGGCATGCTTTGTTAGTATTTTATTTCGATTTTCTGAAAATTATAACGTTAACACACGCGTTTCAAATTCGCCATAGGTTTGTGCACACAATCCCCGCCCACAAATAAGGGCATGAAGGAAAGCATGCCCCGGAAGGGGCTGGGTGTTAGGAGATAGAGGGGGGGCCTCCAGGAATGGCAAAATTAGCAATTTGACCCGGGGCATGCTTTGTTAGTATTTTATTTCGATTTTCTGAAAATTATAACGTTAACACACGCGTTTCAAATTCGCCATAGGTTTGTGCACACAATCCCCGCCCACAAATAAGGGCATGAAGGAAAGCATGCCCCGGGAAGGGGCTGGGTGTTAGGAGATAGAGGGGGGCCTCCAGGAATGGCAAAATTAGCAATTTGACCCGGGGCATGCTTTGTTAGTATTTTATTTCGATTTTCTGAAAATTATAACGTTAACACACGCGTTTCAAATTCGCCATAGGTTTGTGCCACACAATCCCCGCCCACAAATAAGGGCATGAAGGAAAGCATGCCCCGGGAAGGGGCTGGGTGTTAGGAGATAGAGGGGGGCCTCCAGGAATGGCAAAATTAGCAATTTGACCCGGGGCATGCTTTGTTAGTATTTTATTTCGATTTTCTGAAAATTATAACGTTAACACACGCGTTTCAAATTCGCCATAGGTTTGTGCACAATCCCCGCCCACAAATAAGGGCATGAAGGAAAGCATGCCCCGGGAAGGGGCTGGGTGTTAGGAGATAGAGGGGGGCCTCCAGGAATGGCAAAATTAGCAATTTGACCCGGGGCATGCTTTGTTAGTATTTTATTTCGATTTTCTGAAAATTATAACGTTAACACACGCGTTTCAAATTCGCCATAGGTTTGTGCACACAAATCCCCGCCCACAAATAAGGGCATGAAGGAAAGCATGCCCCGGGAAGGGGCTGGGTGTTAGGAGATAGAGGGGGGCCTCCAGGAATGGCAAAATTAGCAATTTGACCCGGGGCATGCTTTGTTAGTATTTTATTTCGATTTTCTGAAAATTATAACGTTAACACACGCGTTTCAAATTCGCCATAGGTTTGTGCACACAATCCCCGCCCACAAATAAGGGCATGAAGGAAAGCATGCCCCGGGAAGGGGCTGGGTGTTAGGAGATAGAGGGGGGCCTCCAGGAATGGCAAAATTAGCAATTTGACCCGGGGCATGCTTTGTTAGTATTTTATTTCGATTTTCTGAAAATTATAACGTTAACACACGCGTTTCAAATTCGCCATAGGTTTGTGCACACAATCCCCGCCCACAAATAAGGGCATGAAGGAAAGCATGCCCCGGGAAGGGGCTGGGTGTTAGGAGATAGAGGGGGGCCTCCAGGAATGGCAAAATTAGCAATTTGACCCGGGGCATGCTTTGTTAGTATTTTATTTCGATTTTCTGAAAATTATAACGTTAACACACGCGTTTCAAATTCGCCATAGGTTTGTGCACACAATCCCCGCCCACAAATAAGGGCATGAAGGAAAGCATGCCCCGGGAAGGGGCTGGGTGTTAGGAGATAGAGGGGGGCCTCCAGGAATGGCAAAATTAGCAATTTGACCCGGGGCATGCTTTGTTAGTATTTTATTTCGATTTTCTGAAAATTATAACGTTAACACACGCGTTTCAAATTCGCCATAGGTTTGTGCACACAATCCCCGCCCACAAATAAGGGCATGAAGGAAAGCATGCCCCGGGAAGGGGCTGGGTGTTAGGAGATAGAGGGGGGCCTCCAGGAATGGCAAAATTAGCAATTTGACCCGGGGCATGCTTTGTTAGTATTTTATTTCGATTTTCTGAAAATTATAACGTTAACACACGCGTTTCAAATTCGCCATAGGTTTGTGCACACAATCCCCGCCCACAAATAAGGGCATGAAGGAAAGCATGCCCCGGGAAGGGGCTGGGTGTTAGGAGATAGAGGGGGGCCTCCAGGAATGGCAAAATTAGCAATTTGACCCGGGGCATGCTTTGTTAGTATTTTATTTCGATTTTCTGAAAATTATAACGTTAACACACGCGTTTCAAATTCGCCATAGGTTTGTGCACACAATCCCCGCCCACAAATAAGGGCATGAAGGAAAGCATGCCCCGGGAAGGGGCTGGGTGTTAGGAGATAGAGGGGGGCCTCCAGGAATGGCAAAATTAGCAATTTGACCCGGGGCATGCTTTGTTAGTATTTTATTTCGATTTTCTGAAAATTATAACGTTAACACACGCGTTTCAAATTCGCCATAGGTTTGTGCACACAATCCCCGCCCACAAATAAGGGCATGAAGGAAAGCATGCCCCGGGAAGGGGCTGGGTGTTAGGAGATAGAGGGGGGCCTCCAGGAATGGCAAAATTAGCAATTTGACCCGGGGCATGCTTTGTTAGTATTTTATTTCGATTTTCTGAAAATTATAACGTTAACACACGCGTTTCAAATTCGCCATAGGTTTGTGCACACAATCCCCGCCCACAAATAAGGGCATGAAGGAAAGCATGCCCCGGGAAGGGGCTGGGTGTTAGGAGATAGAGGGGGGCCTCCAGGAATGGCAAAATTAGCAATTTGACCCGGGGCATGCTTTGTTAGTATTTTATTTCGATTTTCTGAAAATTATAACGTTAACACACGCGTTTCAAATTCGCCATAGGTTTGTGCACACAATCCCCGCCCACAAATAAGGGCATGAAGGAAAGCATGCCCCGGGAAGGGGCTGGGTGTTAGGAGATAGAGGGGGGCCTCCAGGAATGGCAAAATTAGCAATTTGACCCGGGGCATGCTTTGTTAGTATTTTATTTCGATTTTCTGAAAATTATAACGTTAACACACGCGTTTCAAATTCGCCATAGGTTTGTGCACACAATCCCCGCCCACAAATAAGGGCATGAAGGAAAGCATGCCCCGGGAAGGGGCTGGGTGTTAGGAGATAGAGGGGGGCCTCCAGGAATGGCAAAATTAGCAATTTGACCCGGGGCATGCTTTGTTAGTATTTTATTTCGATTTTCTGAAAATTATAACGTTAACACACGCGTTTCAAATTCGCCATAGGTTTGTGCACACAATCCCCGCCCACAAATAAGGGCATGAAGGAAAGCATGCCCCGGGAAGGGGCTGGGTGTTAGGAGATAGAGGGGGGCCTCCAGGAATGGCAAAATTAGCAATTTGACCCGGGGCATGCTTTGTTAGTATTTTATTTCGATTTTCTGAAAATTATAACGTTAACACACGCGTTTCAAATTCGCCATAGGTTTGTGCACACAATCCCCGCCCACAAATAAGGGCATGAAGGAAAGCATGCCCCGGGAAGGGGCTGGGTGTTAGGAGATAGAGGGGGGCCTCCAGGAATGGCAAAATTAGCAATTTGACCCGGGGCATGCTTTGTTAGTATTTTATTTCGATTTTCTGAAAATTATAACGTTAACACACGCGTTTCAAATTCGCCATAGGTTTGTGCACACAATCCCCGCCCACAAATAAGGGCATGAAGGAAAGCATGCCCCGGGAAGGGGCTGGGTGTTAGGAGATAGAGGGGGGCCTCCAGGAATGGCAAAATTAGCAATTTGACCCGGGGCATGCTTTGTTAGTATTTTATTTCGATTTTCTGAAAATTATAACGTTAACACACGCGTTTCAAATTCGCCATAGGTTTGTGCACACAATCCCCGCCCACAAATAAGGGCATGAAGGAAAGCATGCCCCGGGAAGGGGCTGGGTGTTAGGAGATAGAGGGGGGCCTCCAGGAATGGCAAAATTAGCAATTTGACCCGGGGCATGCTTTGTTAGTATTTTATTTCGATTTTCTGAAAATTATAACGTTAACACACGCGTTTCAAATTCGCCATAGGTTTGTGCACACAATCCCCGCCCACAAATAAGGGCATGAAGGAAAGCATGCCCCGGGAAGGGGCTGGGTGTTAGGAGATAGAGGGGGGCCTCCAGGAATGGCAAAATTAGCAATTTGACCCGGGGCATGCTTTGTTAGTATTTTATTTCGATTTTCTGAAAATTATAACGTTAACACACGCGTTTCAAATTCGCCATAGGTTTGTGCACACAATCCCCGCCCACAAATAAGGGCATGAAGGAAAGCATGCCCCGGGAAGGGGCTGGGTGTTAGGAGATAGAGGGGGGCCTCCAGGAATGGCAAAATTAGCAATTTGACCCGGGGCATGCTTTGTTAGTATTTTATTTCGATTTTCTGAAAATTATAACGTTAACACACGCGTTTCAAATTCGCCATAGGTTTGTGCACACAATCCCCGCCCACAAATAAGGGCATGAAGGAAAGCATGCCCCGGGAAGGGGCTGGGTGTTAGGAGATAGAGGGGGGCCTCCAGGAATGGCAAAATTAGCAATTTGACCCGGGGCATGCTTTGTTAGTATTTTATTTCGATTTTCTGAAAATTATAACGTTAACACACGCGTTTCAAATTCGCCATAGGTTTGTGCACACAATCCCCGCCCACAAATAAGGGCATGAAGGAAAGCATGCCCCGGGAAGGGGCTGGGTGTTAGGAGATAGAGGGGGGCCTCCAGGAATGGCAAAATTAGCAATTTGACCCGGGGCATGCTTTGTTAGTATTTTATTTCGATTTTCTGAAAATTATAACGTTAACACACGCGTTTCAAATTCGCCATAGGTTTGTGCACACAATCCCCGCCCACAAATAAGGGCATGAAGGAAAGCATGCCCCGGGAAGGGGCTGGGTGTTAGGAGATAGAGGGGGGCCTCCAGGAATGGCAAAATTAGCAATTTGACCCGGGGCATGCTTTGTTAGTATTTTATTTCGATTTTCTGAAAATTATAACGTTAACACACGCGTTTCAAATTCGCCATAGGTTTGTGCACACAATCCCCGCCCACAAATAAGGGCATGAAGGAAAGCATGCCCCGGGAAGGGGCTGGGTGTTAGGAGATAGAGGGGGGCCTCCAGGAATGGCAAAATTAGCAATTTGACCCGGGGCATGCTTTGTTAGTATTTTATTTCGATTTTCTGAAAATTATAACGTTAACACACGCGTTTCAAATTCGCCATAGGTTTGTGCACACAATCCCCGCCCACAAATAAGGGCATGAAGGAAAGCATGCCCCGGGAAGGGGCTGGGTGTTAGGAGATAGAGGGGGGCCTCCAGGAATGGCAAAATTAGCAATTTGACCCGGGGCATGCTTTGTTAGTATTTTATTTCGATTTTCTGAAAATTATAACGTTAACACACGCGTTTCAAATTCGCCATAGGTTTGTGCACACAATCCCCGCCCACAAATAAGGGCATGAAGGAAAGCATGCCCCGGGAAGGGGCTGGGTGTTAGGAGATAGAGGGGGGCCTCCAGGAATGGCAAAATTAGCAATTTGACCCGGGGCATGCTTTGTTAGTATTTTATTTCGATTTTCTGAAAATTATAACGTTAACACACGCGTTTCAAATTCGCCATAGGTTTGTGCACACAATCCCCGCCCACAAATAAGGGCATGAAGGAAAGCATGCCCCGGGAAGGGGCTGGGTGTTAGGAGATAGAGGGGGGCCTCCAGGAATGGCAAAATTAGCAATTTGACCCGGGGCATGCTTTGTTAGTATTTTATTTCGATTTTCTGAAAATTATAACGTTAACACACGCGTTTCAAATTCGCCATAGGTTTGTGCACACAATCCCCGCCCACAAATAAGGGCATGAAGGAAAGCATGCCCCGGGAAGGGGCTGGGTGTTAGGAGATAGAGGGGGGCCTCCAGGAATGGCAAAATTAGCAATTTGACCCGGGGCATGCTTTGTTAGTATTTTATTTCGATTTTCTGAAAATTATAACGTTAACACACGCGTTTCAAATTCGCCATAGGTTTGTGCACACAATCCCCGCCCACAAATAAGGGCATGAAGGAAAGCATGCCCCGGGAAGGGGCTGGGTGTTAGGAGATAGAGGGGGGCCTCCAGGAATGGCAAAATTAGCAATTTGACCCGGGGCATGCTTTGTTAGTATTTTATTTCGATTTTCTGAAAATTATAACGTTAACACACGCGTTTCAAATTCGCCATAGGTTTGTGCACACAATCCCCGCCCACAAATAAGGGCATGAAGGAAAGCATGCCCCGGGAAGGGGCTGGGTGTTAGGAGATAGAGGGGGGCCTCCAGGAATGGCAAAATTAGCAATTTGACCCGGGGCATGCTTTGTTAGTATTTTATTTCGATTTTCTGAAAATTATAACGTTAACACACGCGTTTCAAATTCGCCATAGGTTTGTGCACACAATCCCCGCCCACAAATAAGGGCATGAAGGAAAGCATGCCCCGGGAAGGGGCTGGGTGTTAGGAGATAGAGGGGGGCCTCCAGGAATGGCAAAATTAGCAATTTGACCCGGGGCATGCTTTGTTAGTATTTTATTTCGATTTTCTGAAAATTATAACGTTAACACACGCGTTTCAAATTCGCCATAGGTTTGTGCACACAATCCCCGCCCACAAATAAGGGCATGAAGGAAAGCATGCCCCGGGAAGGGGCTGGGTGTTAGGAGATAGAGGGGGGCCTCCAGGAATGGCAAAATTAGCAATTTGACCCGGGGCATGCTTTGTTAGTATTTTATTTCGATTTTCTGAAAATTATAACGTTAACACACGCGTTTCAAATTCGCCATAGGTTTGTGCACACAATCCCCGCCCACAAATAAGGGCATGAAGGAAAGCATGCCCCGGGAAGGGGCTGGGTGTTAGGAGATAGAGGGGGGCCTCCAGGAATGGCAAAATTAGCAATTTGACCCGGGGCATGCTTTGTTAGTATTTTATTTCGATTTTCTGAAAATTATAACGTTAACACACGCGTTTCAAATTCGCCATAGGTTTGTGCACACAATCCCCGCCCACAAATAAGGGCATGAAGGAAAGCATGCCCCGGGAAGGGGCTGGGTGTTAGGAGATAGAGGGGGGCCTCCAGGAATGGCAAAATTAGCAATTTGACCCGGGGCATGCTTTGTTAGTATTTTATTTCGATTTTCTGAAAATTATAACGTTAACACACGCGTTTCAAATTCGCCATAGGTTTGTGCACACAATCCCCGCCCACAAATAAGGGCATGAAGGAAAGCATGCCCCGGGAAGGGGCTGGGTGTTAGGAGATAGAGGGGGGCCTCCAGGAATGGCAAAATTAGCAATTTGACCCGGGGCATGCTTTGTTAGTATTTTATTTCGATTTTCTGAAAATTATAACGTTAACACACGCGTTTCAAATTCGCCATAGGTTTGTGCACACAATCCCCGCCCACAAATAAGGGCATGAAGGAAAGCATGCCCCGGGAAGGGGCTGGGTGTTAGGAGATAGAGGGGGGCCTCCAGGAATGGCAAAATTAGCAATTTGACCCGGGGCATGCTTTGTTAGTATTTTATTTCGATTTTCTGAAAATTATAACGTTAACACACGCGTTTCAAATTCGCCATAGGTTTGTGCACACAATCCCCGCCCACAAATAAGGGCATGAAGGAAAGCATGCCCCGGGAAGGGGCTGGGTGTTAGGAGATAGAGGGGGGCCTCCAGGAATGGCAAAATTAGCAATTTGACCCGGGGCATGCTTTGTTAGTATTTTATTTCGATTTTCTGAAAATTATAACGTTAACACACGCGTTTCAAATTCGCCATAGGTTTGTGCACACAATCCCCGCCCACAAATAAGGGCATGAAGGAAAGCATGCCCCGGGAAGGGGCTGGGTGTTAGGAGATAGAGGGGGGCCTCCAGGAATGGCAAAATTAGCAATTTGACCCGGGGCATGCTTTGTTAGTATTTTATTTCGATTTTCTGAAAATTATAACGTTAACACACGCGTTTCAAATTCGCCATAGGTTTGTGCACACAATCCCCGCCCACAAATAAGGGCATGAAGGAAAGCATGCCCCGGGAAGGGGCTGGGTGTTAGGAGATAGAGGGGGGCCTCCAGGAATGGCAAAATTAGCAATTTGACCCGGGGCATGCTTTGTTAGTATTTTATTTCGATTTTCTGAAAATTATAACGATAACACACGCGTTTCAAATTCGCCATAGGTTTGTGCACACAATCCCCGCCCACAAATAAGGGCATGAAGGAAAGCATGCCCCGGGAAGGGGCTGGGTGTTAGGAGATAGAGGGGGGCCTCCAGGAATGGCAAAATTAGCAATTTGACCCGGGGCATGCTTTGTTAGTATTTTATTTCGATTTTCTGAAAATTATAACGTTAACACACGCGTTTCAAATTCGCCATAGGTTTGTGCACACAATCCCCGCCCACAAATAAGGGCATGAAGGAAAGCATGCCCCGGGAAGGGGCTGGGTGTTAGGAGATAGAGGGGGGCCTCCAGGAATGGCAAAATTAGCAATTTGACCCGGGGCATGCTTTGTTAGTATTTTATTTCGATTTTCTGAAAATTATAACGTTAACACACGCGTTTCAAATTCGCCATAGGTTTGTGCACACAATCCCCGCCCACAAATAAGGGCATGAAGGAAAGCATGCCCCGGGAAGGGGCTGGGTGTTAGGAGATAGAGGGGGGCCTCCAGGAATGGCAAAATTAGCAATTTGACCCGGGGCATGCTTTGTTAGTATTTTATTTCGATTTTCTGAAAATTATAACGTTAACACACGCGTTTCAAATTCGCCATAGGTTTGTGCACACAATCCCCGCCCACAAATAAGGGCATGAAGGAAAGCATGCCCCGGGAAGGGGCTGGGTGTTAGGAGATAGAGGGGGGCCTCCAGGAATGGCAAAATTAGCAATTTGACCCGGGGCATGCTTTGTTAGTATTTTATTTCGATTTTCTGAAAATTATAACGTTAACACACGCGTTTCAAATTCGCCATAGGTTTGTGCACACAATCCCCGCCCACAAATAAGGGCATGAAGGAAAGCATGCCCCGGGAAGGGGCTGGGTGTTAGGAGATAGAGGGGGGCCTCCAGGAATGGCAAAATTAGCAATTTGACCCGGGGCATGCTTTGTTAGTATTTTATTTCGATTTTCTGAAAATTATAACGTTAACACACGCGTTTCAAATTCGCCATAGGTTTGTGCACACAATCCCCGCCCACAAATAAGGGCATGAAGGAAAGCATGCCCCGGGAAGGGGCTGGGTGTTAGGAGATAGAGGGGGGCCTCCAGGAATGGCAAAATTAGCAATTTGACCCGGGGCATGCTTTGTTAGTATTTTATTTCGATTTTCTGAAAATTATAACGTTAACACACGCGTTTCAAATTCGCCATAGGTTTGTGCACACAATCCCCGCCCACAAATAAGGGCATGAAGGAAAGCATGCCCCGGGAAGGGGCTGGGTGTTAGGAGATAGAGGGGGGCCTCCAGGAATGGCAAAATTAGCAATTTGACCCGGGGCATGCTTTGTTAGTATTTTATTTCGATTTTCTGAAAATTATAACGTTAACACACGCGTTTCAAATTCGCCATAGGTTTGTGCACACAATCCCCGCCCACAAATAAGGGCATGAAGGAAAGCATGCCCCGGGAAGGGGCTGGGTGTTAGGAGATAGAGGGGGGCCTCCAGGAATGGCAAAATTAGCAATTTGACCCGGGGCATGCTTTGTTAGTATTTTATTTCGATTTTCTGAAAATTATAACGTTAACACACGCGTTTCAAATTCGCCATAGGTTTGTGCACACAATCCCCGCCCACAAATAAGGGCATGAAGGAAAGCATGCCCCGGGAAGGGGCTGGGTGTTAGGAGATAGAGGGGGGCCTCCAGGAATGGCAAAATTAGCAATTTGACCCGGGGCATGCTTTGTTAGTATTTTATTTCGATTTTCTGAAAATTATAACGTTAACACACGCGTTTCAAATTCGCCATAGGTTTGTGCACACAATCCCCGCCCACAAATAAGGGCATGAAGGAAAGCATGCCCCGGGAAGGGGCTGGGTGTTAGGAGATAGAGGGGGGCCTCCAGGAATGGCAAAATTAGCAATTTGACCCGGGGCATGCTTTGTTAGTATTTTATTTCGATTTTCTGAAAATTATAACGTTAACACACGCGTTTCAAATTCGCCATAGGTTTGTGCACACAATCCCCGCCCACAAATAAGGGCATGAAGGAAAGCATGCCCCGGGAAGGGGCTGGGTGTTAGGAGATAGAGGGGGGCCTCCAGGAATGGCAAAATTAGCAATTTGACCCGGGGCATGCTTTGTTAGTATTTTATTTCGATTTTCTGAAAATTATAACGTTAACACACGCGTTTCAAATTCGCCATAGGTTTGTGCACACAATCCCCGCCCACAAATAAGGGCATGAAGGAAAGCATGCCCCGGGAAGGGGCTGGGTGTTAGGAGATAGAGGGGGGCCTCCAGGAATGGCAAAATTAGCAATTTGACCCGGGGCATGCTTTGTTAGTATTTTATTTCGATTTTCTGAAAATTATAACGTTAACACACGCGTTTCAAATTCGCCATAGGTTTGTGCACACAATCCCCGCCCACAAATAAGGGCATGAAGGAAAGCATGCCCCGGGAAGGGGCTGGGTGTTAGGAGATAGAGGGGGGCCTCCAGGAATGGCAAAATTAGCAATTTGACCCGGGGCATGCTTTGTTAGTATTTTATTTCGATTTTCTGAAAATTATAACGTTAACACACGCGTTTCAAATTCGCCATAGGTTTGTGCACACAATCCCCGCCCACAAATAAGGGCATGAAGGAAAGCATGCCCCGGGAAGGGGCTGGGTGTTAGGAGATAGAGGGGGGCCTCCAGGAATGGCAAAATTAGCAATTTGACCCGGGGCATGCTTTGTTAGTATTTTATTTCGATTTTCTGAAAATTATAACGTTAACACACGCGTTTCAAATTCGCCATAGGTTTGTGCACACAATCCCCGCCCACAAATAAGGGCATGAAGGAAAGCATGCCCCGGGAAGGGGCTGGGTGTTAGGAGATAGAGGGGGGCCTCCAGGAATGGCAAAATTAGCAATTTGACCCGGGGCATGCTTTGTTAGTATTTTATTTCGATTTTCTGAAAATTATAACGTTAACACACGCGTTTCAAATTCGCCATAGGTTTGTGCACACAATCCCCGCCCACAAATAAGGGCATGAAGGAAAGCATGCCCCGGGAAGGGGCTGGGTGTTAGGAGATAGAGGGGGGCCTCCAGGAATGGCAAAATTAGCAATTTGACCCGGGGCATGCTTTGTTAGTATTTTATTTCGATTTTCTGAAAATTATAACGTTAACACACGCGTTTCAAATTCGCCATAGGTTTGTGCACACAATCCCCGCCCACAAATAAGGGCATGAAGGAAAGCATGCCCCGGGAAGGGGCTGGGTGTTAGGAGATAGAGGGGGGCCTCCAGGAATGGCAAAATTAGCAATTTGACCCGGGGCATGCTTTGTTAGTATTTTATTTCGATTTTCTGAAAATTATAACGTTAACACACGCGTTTCAAATTCGCCATAGGTTTGTGCACACAATCCCCGCCCACAAATAAGGGCATGAAGGAAAGCATGCCCCGGGAAGGGGCTGGGTGTTAGGAGATAGAGGGGGGCCTCCAGGAATGGCAAAATTAGCAATTTGACCCGGGGCATGCTTTGTTAGTATTTTATTTCGATTTTCTGAAAATTATAACGTTAACACACGCGTTTCAAATTCGCCATAGGTTTGTGCACACAATCCCCGCCCACAAATAAGGGCATGAAGGAAAGCATGCCCCGGGAAGGGGCTGGGTGTTAGGAGATAGAGGGGGGCCTCCAGGAATGGCAAAATTAGCAATTTGACCCGGGGCATGCTTTGTTAGTATTTTATTTCGATTTTCTGAAAATTATAACGTTAACACACGCGTTTCAAATTCGCCATAGGTTTGTGCACACAATCCCCGCCCACAAATAAGGGCATGAAGGAAAGCATGCCCCGGGAAGGGGCTGGGTGTTAGGAGATAGAGGGGGGCCTCCAGGAATGGCAAAATTAGCAATTTGACCCGGGGCATGCTTTGTTAGTATTTTATTTCGATTTTCTGAAAATTATAACGTTAACACACGCGTTTCAAATTCGCCATAGGTTTGTGCACACAATCCCCGCCCACAAATAAGGGCATGAAGGAAAGCATGCCCCGGGAAGGGGCTGGGTGTTAGGAGATAGAGGGGGGCCTCCAGGAATGGCAAAATTAGCAATTTGACCCGGGGCATGCTTTGTTAGTATTTTATTTCGATTTTCTGAAAATTATAACGTTAACACACGCGTTTCAAATTCGCCATAGGTTTGTGCACACAATCCCCGCCCACAAATAAGGGCATGAAGGAAAGCATGCCCCGGGAAGGGGCTGGGTGTTAGGAGATAGAGGGGGGCCTCCAGGAATGGCAAAATTAGCAATTTGACCCGGGGCATGCTTTGTTAGTATTTTATTTCGATTTTCTGAAAATTATAACGTTAACACACGCGTTTCAAATTCGCCATAGGTTTGTGCACACAATCCCCGCCCACAAATAAGGGCATGAAGGAAAGCATGCCCCGGGAAGGGGCTGGGTGTTAGGAGATAGAGGGGGGCCTCCAGGAATGGCAAAATTAGCAATTTGACCCGGGGCATGCTTTGTTAGTATTTTATTTCGATTTTCTGAAAATTATAACGTTAACACACGCGTTTCAAATTCGCCATAGGTTTGTGCACACAATCCCCGCCCACAAATAAGGGCATGAAGGAAAGCATGCCCCGGGAAGGGGCTGGGTGTTAGGAGATAGAGGGGGGCCTCCAGGAATGGCAAAATTAGCAATTTGACCCGGGGCATGCTTTGTTAGTATTTTATTTCGATTTTCTGAAAATTATAACGTTAACACACGCGTTTCAAATTCGCCATAGGTTTGTGCACACAATCCCCGCCCACAAATAAGGGCATGAAGGAAAGCATGCCCCGGGAAGGGGCTGGGTGTTAGGAGATAGAGGGGGGCCTCCAGGAATGGCAAAATTAGCAATTTGACCCGGGGCATGCTTTGTTAGTATTTTATTTCGATTTTCTGAAAATTATAACGTTAACACACGCGTTTCAAATTCGCCATAGGTTTGTGCACACAATCCCCGCCCACAAATAAGGGCATGAAGGAAAGCATGCCCCGGGAAGGGGCTGGGTGTTAGGAGATAGAGGGGGGCCTCCAGGAATGGCAAAATTAGCAATTTGACCCGGGGCATGCTTTGTTAGTATTTTATTTCGATTTTCTGAAAATTATAACGTTAACACACGCGTTTCAAATTCGCCATAGGTTTGTGCACACAATCCCCGCCCACAAATAAGGGCATGAAGGAAAGCATGCCCCGGGAAGGGGCTGGGTGTTAGGAGATAGAGGGGGGCCTCCAGGAATGGCAAAATTAGCAATTTGACCCGGGGCATGCTTTGTTAGTATTTTATTTCGATTTTCTGAAAATTATAACGTTAACACACGCGTTTCAAATTCGCCATAGGTTTGTGCACACAATCCCCGCCCACAAATAAGGGCATGAAGGAAAGCATGCCCCGGGAAGGGGCTGGGTGTTAGGAGATAGAGGGGGGCCTCCAGGAATGGCAAAATTAGCAATTTGACCCGGGGCATGCTTTGTTAGTATTTTATTTCGATTTTCTGAAAATTATAACGTTAACACACGCGTTTCAAATTCGCCATAGGTTTGTGCACACAATCCCCGCCCACAAATAAGGGCATGAAGGAAAGCATGCCCCGGGAAGGGGCTGGGTGTTAGGAGATAGAGGGGGGCCTCCAGGAATGGCAAAATTAGCAATTTGACCCGGGGCATGCTTTGTTAGTATTTTATTTCGATTTTCTGAAAATTATAACGTTAACACACGCGTTTCAAATTCGCCATAGGTTTGTGCACACAATCCCCGCCCACAAATAAGGGCATGAAGGAAAGCATGCCCCGGGAAGGGGCTGGGTGTTAGGAGATAGAGGGGGGCCTCCAGGAATGGCAAAATTAGCAATTTGACCCGGGGCATGCTTTGTTAGTATTTTATTTCGATTTTCTGAAAATTATAACGTTAACACACGCGTTTCAAATTCGCCATAGGTTTGTGCACACAATCCCCGCCCACAAATAAGGGCATGAAGGAAAGCATGCCCCGGGAAGGGGCTGGGTGTTAGGAGATAGAGGGGGGCCTCCAGGAATGGCAAAATTAGCAATTTGACCCGGGGCATGCTTTGTTAGTATTTTATTTCGATTTTCTGAAAATTATAACGTTAACACACGCGTTTCAAATTCGCCATAGGTTTGTGCACACAATCCCCGCCCACAAATAAGGGCATGAAGGAAAGCATGCCCCGGGAAGGGGCTGGGTGTTAGGAGATAGAGGGGGGCCTCCAGGAATGGCAAAATTAGCAATTTGACCCGGGGCATGCTTTGTTAGTATTTTATTTCGATTTTCTGAAAATTATAACGTTAACACACGCGTTTCAAATTCGCCATAGGTTTGTGCACACAATCCCCGCCCACAAATAAGGGCATGAAGGAAAGCATGCCCCGGGAAGGGGCTGGGTGTTAGGAGATAGAGGGGGGCCTCCAGGAATGGCAAAATTAGCAATTTGACCCGGGGCATGCTTTGTTAGTATTTTATTTCGATTTTCTGAAAATTATAACGTTAACACACGCGTTTCAAATTCGCCATAGGTTTGTGCACACAATCCCCGCCCACAAATAAGGGCATGAAGGAAAGCATGCCCCGGGAAGGGGCTGGGTGTTAGGAGATAGAGGGGGGCCTCCAGGAATGGCAAAATTAGCAATTTGACCCGGGGCATGCTTTGTTAGTATTTTATTTCGATTTTCTGAAAATTATAACGTTAACACACGCGTTTCAAATTCGCCATAGGTTTGTGCACACAATCCCCGCCCACAAATAAGGGCATGAAGGAAAGCATGCCCCGGGAAGGGGCTGGGTGTTAGGAGATAGAGGGGGGCCTCCAGGAATGGCAAAATTAGCAATTTGACCCGGGGCATGCTTTGTTAGTATTTTATTTCGATTTTCTGAAAATTATAACGTTAACACACGCGTTTCAAATTCGCCATAGGTTTGTGCACACAATCCCCGCCCACAAATAAGGGCATGAAGGAAAGCATGCCCCGGGAAGGGGCTGGGTGTTAGGAGATAGAGGGGGGCCTCCAGGAATGGCAAAATTAGCAATTTGACCCGGGGCATGCTTTGTTAGTATTTTATTTCGATTTTCTGAAAATTATAACGTTAACACACGCGTTTCAAATTCGCCATAGGTTTGTGCACACAATCCCCGCCCACAAATAAGGGCATGAAGGAAAGCATGCCCCGGGAAGGGGCTGGGTGTTAGGAGATAGAGGGGGGCCTCCAGGAATGGCAAAATTAGCAATTTGACCCGGGGCATGCTTTGTTAGTATTTTATTTCGATTTTCTGAAAATTATAACGTTAACACACGCGTTTCAAATTCGCCATAGGTTTGTGCACACAATCCCCGCCCACAAATAAGGGCATGAAGGAAAGCATGCCCCGGGAAGGGGCTGGGTGTTAGGAGATAGAGGGGGGCCTCCAGGAATGGCAAAATTAGCAATTTGACCCGGGGCATGCTTTGTTAGTATTTTATTTCGATTTTCTGAAAATTATAACGTTAACACACGCGTTTCAAATTCGCCATAGGTTTGTGCACACAATCCCCGCCCACAAATAAGGGCATGAAGGAAAGCATGCCCCGGGAAGGGGCTGGGTGTTAGGAGATAGAGGGGGGCCTCCAGGAATGGCAAAATTAGCAATTTGACCCGGGGCATGCTTTGTTAGTATTTTATTTCGATTTTCTGAAAATTATAACGTTAACACACGCGTTTCAAATTCGCCATAGGTTTGTGCACACAATCCCCGCCCACAAATAAGGGCATGAAGGAAAGCATGCCCCGGGAAGGGGCTGGGTGTTAGGAGATAGAGGGGGGCCTCCAGGAATGGCAAAATTAGCAATTTGACCCGGGGCATGCTTTGTTAGTATTTTATTTCGATTTTCTGAAAATTATAACGTTAACACACGCGTTTCAAATTCGCCATAGGTTTGTGCACACAATCCCCGCCCACAAATAAGGGCATGAAGGAAAGCATGCCCCGGGAAGGGGCTGGGTGTTAGGAGATAGAGGGGGGCCTCCAGGAATGGCAAAATTAGCAATTTGACCCGGGGCATGCTTTGTTAGTATTTTATTTCGATTTTCTGAAAATTATAACGTTAACACACGCGTTTCAAATTCGCCATAGGTTTGTGCACACAATCCCCGCCCACAAATAAGGGCATGAAGGAAAGCATGCCCCGGGAAGGGGCTGGGTGTTAGGAGATAGAGGGGGGCCTCCAGGAATGGCAAAATTAGCAATTTGACCCGGGGCATGCTTTGTTAGTATTTTATTTCGATTTTCTGAAAATTATAACGTTAACACACGCGTTTCAAATTCGCCATAGGTTTGTGCACACAATCCCCGCCCACAAATAAGGGCATGAAGGAAAGCATGCCCCGGGAAGGGGCTGGGTGTTAGGAGATAGAGGGGGGCCTCCAGGAATGGCAAAATTAGCAATTTGACCCGGGGCATGCTTTGTTAGTATTTTATTTCGATTTTCTGAAAATTATAACGTTAACACACGCGTTTCAAATTCGCCATAGGTTTGTGCACACAATCCCCGCCCACAAATAAGGGCATGAAGGAAAGCATGCCCCGGGAAGGGGCTGGGTGTTAGGAGATAGAGGGGGGCCTCCAGGAATGGCAAAATTAGCAATTTGACCCGGGGCATGCTTTGTTAGTATTTTATTTCGATTTTCTGAAAATTATAACGTTAACACACGCGTTTCAAATTCGCCATAGGTTTGTGCACACAATCCCCGCCCACAAATAAGGGCATGAAGGAAAGCATGCCCCGGGAAGGGGCTGGGTGTTAGGAGATAGAGGGGGGCCTCCAGGAATGGCAAAATTAGCAATTTGACCCGGGGCATGCTTTGTTAGTATTTTATTTCGATTTTCTGAAAATTATAACGTTAACACACGCGTTTCAAATTCGCCATAGGTTTGTGCACACAATCCCCGCCCACAAATAAGGGCATGAAGGAAAGCATGCCCCGGGAAGGGGCTGGGTGTTAGGAGATAGAGGGGGGCCTCCAGGAATGGCAAAATTAGCAATTTGACCCGGGGCATGCTTTGTTAGTATTTTATTTCGATTTTCTGAAAATTATAACGTTAACACACGCGTTTCAAATTCGCCATAGGTTTGTGCACACAATCCCCGCCCACAAATAAGGGCATGAAGGAAAGCATGCCCCGGGAAGGGGCTGGGTGTTAGGAGATAGAGGGGGGCCTCCAGGAATGGCAAAATTAGCAATTTGACCCGGGGCATGCTTTGTTAGTATTTTATTTCGATTTTCTGAAAATTATAACGTTAACACACGCGTTTCAAATTCGCCATAGGTTTGTGCACACAATCCCCGCCCACAAATAAGGGCATGAAGGAAAGCATGCCCCGGGAAGGGGCTGGGTGTTAGGAGATAGAGGGGGGCCTCCAGGAATGGCAAAATTAGCAATTTGACCCGGGGCATGCTTTGTTAGTATTTTATTTCGATTTTCTGAAAATTATAACGTTAACACACGCGTTTCAAATTCGCCATAGGTTTGTGCACACAATCCCCGCCCACAAATAAGGGCATGAAGGAAAGCATGCCCCGGGAAGGGGCTGGGTGTTAGGAGATAGAGGGGGGCCTCCAGGAATGGCAAAATTAGCAATTTGACCCGGGGCATGCTTTGTTAGTATTTTATTTCGATTTTCTGAAAATTATAACGTTAACACACGCGTTTCAAATTCGCCATAGGTTTGTGCACACAATCCCCGCCCACAAATAAGGGCATGAAGGAAAGCATGCCCCGGGAAGGGGCTGGGTGTTAGGAGATAGAGGGGGGCCTCCAGGAATGGCAAAATTAGCAATTTGACCCGGGGCATGCTTTGTTAGTATTTTATTTCGATTTTCTGAAAATTATAACGTTAACACACGCGTTTCAAATTCGCCATAGGTTTGTGCACACAATCCCCGCCCACAAATAAGGGCATGAAGGAAAGCATGCCCCGGGAAGGGGCTGGGTGTTAGGAGATAGAGGGGGGCCTCCAGGAATGGCAAAATTAGCAATTTGACCCGGGGCATGCTTTGTTAGTATTTTATTTCGATTTTCTGAAAATTATAACGTTAACACACGCGTTTCAAATTCGCCATAGGTTTGTGCACACAATCCCCGCCCACAAATAAGGGCATGAAGGAAAGCATGCCCCGGGAAGGGGCTGGGTGTTAGGAGATAGAGGGGGGCCTCCAGGAATGGCAAAATTAGCAATTTGACCCGGGGCATGCTTTGTTAGTATTTTATTTCGATTTTCTGAAAATTATAACGTTAACACACGCGTTTCAAATTCGCCATAGGTTTGTGCACACAATCCCCGCCCACAAATAAGGGCATGAAGGAAAGCATGCCCCGGGAAGGGGCTGGGTGTTAGGAGATAGAGGGGGGCCTCCAGGAATGGCAAAATTAGCAATTTGACCCGGGGCATGCTTTGTTAGTATTTTATTTCGATTTTCTGAAAATTATAACGTTAACACACGCGTTTCAAATTCGCCATAGGTTTGTGCACACAATCCCCGCCCACAAATAAGGGCATGAAGGAAAGCATGCCCCGGGAAGGGGCTGGGTGTTAGGAGATAGAGGGGGGCCTCCAGGAATGGCAAAATTAGCAATTTGACCCGGGGCATGCTTTGTTAGTATTTTATTTCGATTTTCTGAAAATTATAACGTTAACACACGCGTTTCAAATTCGCCATAGGTTTGTGCACACAATCCCCGCCCACAAATAAGGGCATGAAGGAAAGCATGCCCCGGGAAGGGGCTGGGTGTTAGGAGATAGAGGGGGGCCTCCAGGAATGGCAAAATTAGCAATTTGACCCGGGGCATGCTTTGTTAGTATTTTATTTCGATTTTCTGAAAATTATAACGTTAACACACGCGTTTCAAATTCGCCATAGGTTTGTGCACACAATCCCCGCCCACAAATAAGGGCATGAAGGAAAGCATGCCCCGGGAAGGGGCTGGGTGTTAGGAGATAGAGGGGGGCCTCCAGGAATGGCAAAATTAGCAATTTGACCCGGGGCATGCTTTGTTAGTATTTTATTTCGATTTTCTGAAAATTATAACGTTAACACACGCGTTTCAAATTCGCCATAGGTTTGTGCACACAATCCCCGCCCACAAATAAGGGCATGAAGGAAAGCATGCCCCGGGAAGGGGCTGGGTGTTAGGAGATAGAGGGGGGCCTCCAGGAATGGCAAAATTAGCAATTTGACCCGGGGCATGCTTTGTTAGTATTTTATTTCGATTTTCTGAAAATTATAACGTTAACACACGCGTTTCAAATTCGCCATAGGTTTGTGCACACAATCCCCGCCCACAAATAAGGGCATGAAGGAAAGCATGCCCCGGGAAGGGGCTGGGTGTTAGGAGATAGAGGGGGGCCTCCAGGAATGGCAAAATTAGCAATTTGACCCGGGGCATGCTTTGTTAGTATTTTATTTCGATTTTCTGAAAATTATAACGTTAACACACGCGTTTCAAATTCGCCATAGGTTTGTGCACACAATCCCCGCCCACAAATAAGGGCATGAAGGAAAGCATGCCCCGGGAAGGGGCTGGGTGTTAGGAGATAGAGGGGGGCCTCCAGGAATGGCAAAATTAGCAATTTGACCCGGGGCATGCTTTGTTAGTATTTTATTTCGATTTTCTGAAAATTATAACGTTAACACACGCGTTTCAAATTCGCCATAGGTTTGTGCACACAATCCCCGCCCACAAATAAGGGCATGAAGGAAAGCATGCCCCGGGAAGGGGCTGGGTGTTAGGAGATAGAGGGGGGCCTCCAGGAATGGCAAAATTAGCAATTTGACCCGGGGCATGCTTTGTTAGTATTTTATTTCGATTTTCTGAAAATTATAACGTTAACACACGCGTTTCAAATTCGCCATAGGTTTGTGCACACAATCCCCGCCCACAAATAAGGGCATGAAGGAAAGCATGCCCCGGGAAGGGGCTGGGTGTTAGGAGATAGAGGGGGGCCTCCAGGAATGGCAAAATTAGCAATTTGACCCGGGGCATGCTTTGTTAGTATTTTATTTCGATTTTCTGAAAATTATAACGTTAACACACGCGTTTCAAATTCGCCATAGGTTTGTGCACACAATCCCCGCCCACAAATAAGGGCATGAAGGAAAGCATGCCCCGGGAAGGGGCTGGGTGTTAGGAGATAGAGGGGGGCCTCCAGGAATGGCAAAATTAGCAATTTGACCCGGGGCATGCTTTGTTAGTATTTTATTTCGATTTTCTGAAAATTATAACGTTAACACACGCGTTTCAAATTCGCCATAGGTTTGTGCACACAATCCCCGCCCACAAATAAGGGCATGAAGGAAAGCATGCCCCGGGAAGGGGCTGGGTGTTAGGAGATAGAGGGGGGCCTCCAGGAATGGCAAAATTAGCAATTTGACCCGGGGCATGCTTTGTTAGTATTTTATTTCGATTTTCTGAAAATTATAACGTTAACACACGCGTTTCAAATTCGCCATAGGTTTGTGCACACAATCCCCGCCCACAAATAAGGGCATGAAGGAAAGCATGCCCCGGGAAGGGGCTGGGTGTTAGGAGATACGAGGGGGGCCTCCAGGAATGGCAAAATTAGCAATTTGACCCGGGGCATGCTTTGTTAGTATTTTATTTCGATTTTCTGAAAATTATAACGTTAACACACGCGTTTCAAATTCGCCATAGGTTTGTGCACACAATCCCCGCCCACAAATAAGGGCATGAAGGAAAGCATGCCCCGGGAAGGGGCTGGGTGTTAGGAGATAGAGGGGGGCCTCCAGGAATGGCAAAATTAGCAATTTGACCCGGGGCATGCTTTGTTAGTATTTTATTTCGATTTTCTGAAAATTATAACGTTAACACACGAGTTTCAAATTCGCATTTTGTTTGTGCACACAATTCCCACCCCGGGGCCTAACAAATAAGGGCATCGATAGGAAAGCAGCCGGGGAAGGGGCTGGGTGTTAGGAGATGAGGGGGGCATCCAAGGGATGGCAAAATTAGCAATTTGACCCGGGGCATGCTTTTTAGTATTTTAATTTCGATTTCTGAAAATTATAACGTTCAAATTCGCCATAGGTTTGTGCACACAATCCCCGCCCACAAATAAGGGCATGAAGGAAAGCATGCCCCGGGAAGGGGCTGGGTGTTAGGAGATAGAGGGGGGCCTCCAGGAATGGCAAAATTAGCAATTTGACCCGGGGCATGCTTTGTTAGTATTTTATTTCGATTTTCTGAAAATTATAACGTTAACACACGCGTTTCAAATTCGCCATAGGTTTGTGCACACAATCCCCGCCCACAAATAAGGGCATGAAGGAAAGCATGCCCCGGGAAGGGGCTGGGTGTTAGGAGATAGAGGGGGGCCTCCAGGAATGGCAAAATTAGCAATTTGACCCGGGGCATGCTTTGTTAGTATTTTATTTCGATTTTCTGAAAATTATAACGTTAACACACGCGTTTCAAATTCGCCATAGGTTTGTGCACACAATCCCCGCCCACAAATAAGGGCATGAAGGAAAGCATGCCCCGGGAAGGGGCTGGGTGTTAGGAGATAGAGGGGGGCCTCCAGGAATGGCAAAATTAGCAATTTGACCCGGGGCATGCTTTGTTAGTATTTTATTTCGATTTTCTGAAAATTATAACGTTAACACACGCGTTTCAAATTCGCCATAGGTTTGTGCACACAATCCCCGCCCACAAATAAGGGCATGAAGGAAAGCATGCCCCGGGAAGGGGCTGGGTGTTAGGAGATAGAGGGGGGCCTCCAGGAATGGCAAAATTAGCAATTTGACCCGGGGCATGCTTTGTTAGTATTTTATTTCGATTTTCTGAAAATTATAACGTTAACACACGCGTTTCAAATTCGCCATAGGTTTGTGCACACAATCCCCGCCCACAAATAAGGGCATGAAGGAAAGCATGCCCCGGGAAGGGGCTGGGTGTTAGGAGATAGAGGGGGGCCTCCAGGAATGGCAAAATTAGCAATTTGACCCGGGGCATGCTTTGTTAGTATTTTATTTCGATTTTCTGAAAATTATAACGTTAACACACGCGTTTCAAATTCGCCATAGGTTTGTGCACACAATCCCCGCCCACAAATAAGGGCATGAAGGAAAGCATGCCCCGGGAAGGGGCTGGGTGTTAGGAGATAGAGGGGGGCCTCCAGGAATGGCAAAATTAGCAATTTGACCCGGGGCATGCTTTGTTAGTATTTTATTTCGATTTTCTGAAAATTATAACGTTAACACACGCGTTTCAAATTCGCCATAGGTTTGTGCACACAATCCCCGCCCACAAATAAGGGCATGAAGGAAAGCATGCCCCGGGAAGGGGCTGGGTGTTAGGAGATAGAGGGGGGCCTCCAGGAATGGCAAAATTAGCAATTTGACCCGGGGCATGCTTTGTTAGTATTTTATTTCGATTTTCTGAAAATTATAACGTTAACACACGCGTTTCAAATTCGCCATAGGTTTGTGCACACAATCCCCGCCCACAAATAAGGGCATGAAGGAAAGCATGCCCCGGGAAGGGGCTGGGTGTTAGGAGATAGAGGGGGGCCTCCAGGAATGGCAAAATTAGCAATTTGACCCGGGGCATGCTTTGTTAGTATTTTATTTCGATTTTCTGAAAATTATAACGTTAACACACGCGTTTCAAATTCGCCATAGGTTTGTGCACACAATCCCCGCCCACAAATAAGGGCATGAAGGAAAGCATGCCCCGGGAAGGGGCTGGGTGTTAGGAGATAGAGGGGGGCCTCCAGGAATGGCAAAATTAGCAATTTGACCCGGGGCATGCTTTGTTAGTATTTTATTTCGATTTTCTGAAAATTATAACGTTAACACACGCGTTTCAAATTCGCCATAGGTTTGTGCACACAATCCCCGCCCACAAATAAGGGCATGAAGGAAAGCATGCCCCGGGAAGGGGCTGGGTGTTAGGAGATAGAGGGGGGCCTCCAGGAATGGCAAAATTAGCAATTTGACCCGGGGCATGCTTTGTTAGTATTTTATTTCGATTTTCTGAAAATTATAACGTTAACACACGCGTTTCAAATTCGCCATAGGTTTGTGCACACAATCCCCGCCCACAAATAAGGGCATGAAGGAAAGCATGCCCCGGGAAGGGGCTGGGTGTTAGGAGATAGAGGGGGGCCTCCAGGAATGGCAAAATTAGCAATTTGACCCGGGGCATGCTTTGTTAGTATTTTATTTCGATTTTCTGAAAATTATAACGTTAACACACGCGTTTCAAATTCGCCATAGGTTTGTGCACACAATCCCCGCCCACAAATAAGGGCATGAAGGAAAGCATGCCCCGGGAAGGGGCTGGGTGTTAGGAGATAGAGGGGGGCCTCCAGGAATGGCAAAATTAGCAATTTGACCCGGGGCATGCTTTGTTAGTATTTTATTTCGATTTTCTGAAAATTATAACGTTAACACACGCGTTTCAAATTCGCCATAGGTTTGTGCACACAATCCCCGCCCACAAATAAGGGCATGAAGGAAAGCATGCCCCGGGAAGGGGCTGGGTGTTAGGAGATAGAGGGGGGCCTCCAGGAATGGCAAAATTAGCAATTTGACCCGGGGCATGCTTTGTTAGTATTTTATTTCGATTTTCTGAAAATTATAACGTTAACACACGCGTTTCAAATTCGCCATAGGTT
Source organism: Crossaster papposus (assembly GCA_037893245.1). Lineage (NCBI taxonomy): Eukaryota > Metazoa > Echinodermata > Asteroidea > Velatida > Solasteridae > Crossaster > Crossaster papposus. Next base: position 127,768 of record JBAIAA010001433.1, on the reverse strand, counting down.
TGTGCACACAATCCCCGCCCACAAATAAGGGCATGAAGGAAAGCATGCCCCGGGAAGGGGCTGGGTGTTAGGAGATAGAGGGGGGCCTCCAGGAATGGCAAAATTAGCAATTTGACCCGGGGCATGCTTTGTTAGTATTTTATTTCGATTTTCTGAAAATTATAACGTTAACACACGCGTTTCAAATTCGCCATAGGTTTGTGCACACAATCCCCGCCCACAAATAAGGGCATGAAGGAAAGCATGCCCCGGGAAGGGGCTGGGTGTTAGGAGATAGAGGGGGGCCTCCAGGAATGGCAAAATTAGCAATTTGACCCGGGGCATGCTTTGTTAGTATTTTATTTCGATTTTCTGAAAATTATAACGTTAACACACGCGTTTCAAATTCGCCATAGGTTTGTGCACACAATCCCCGCCCACAAATAAGGGCATGAAGGAAAGCATGCCCCGGGAAGGGGCTGGGTGTTAGGAGATAGAGGGGGGCCTCCAGGAATGGCAAAATTAGCAATTTGACCCGGGGCATGCTTTGTTAGTATTTTATTTCGATTTTCTGAAAATTATAACGTTAACACACGCGTTTCAAATTCGCCATAGGTTTGTGCACACAATCCCCGCCCACAAATAAGGGCATGAAGGAAAGCATGCCCCGGGAAGGGGCTGGGTGTTAGGAGATAGAGGGGGGCCTCCAGGAATGGCAAAATTAGCAATTTGACCCGGGGCATGCTTTGTTAGTATTTTATTTCGATTTTCTGAAAATTATAACGTTAACACACGCGTTTCAAATTCGCCATAGGTTTGTGCACACAATCCCCGCCCACAAATAAGGGCATGAAGGAAAGCATGCCCCGGGAAGGGGCTGGGTGTTAGGAGATAGAGGGGGGCCTCCAGGAATGGCAAAATTAGCAATTTGACCCGGGGCATGCTTTGTTAGTATTTTATTTCGATTTTCTGAAAATTATAACGTTAACACACGCGTTTCAAATTCGCCATAGGTTTGTGCACACAATCCCCGCCCACAAATAAGGGCATGAAGGAAAGCATGCCCCGGGAAGGGGCTGGGTGTTAGGAGATAGAGGGGGGCCTCCAGGAATGGCAAAATTAGCAATTTGACCCGGGGCATGCTTTGTTAGTATTTTATTTCGATTTTCTGAAAATTATAACGTTAACACACGCGTTTCAAATTCGCCATAGGTTTGTGCACACAATCCCCGCCCACAAATAAGGGCATGAAGGAAAGCATGCCCCGGGAAGGGGCTGGGTGTTAGGAGATAGAGGGGGGCCTCCAGGAATGGCAAAATTAGCAATTTGACCCGGGGCATGCTTTGTTAGTATTTTATTTCGATTTTCTGAAAATTATAACGTTAACACACGCGTTTCAAATTCGCCATAGGTTTGTGCACACAATCCCCGCCCACAAATAAGGGCATGAAGGAAAGCATGCCCCGGGAAGGGGCTGGGTGTTAGGAGATAGAGGGGGGCCTCCAGGAATGGCAAAATTAGCAATTTGACCCGGGGCATGCTTTGTTAGTATTTTATTTCGATTTTCTGAAAATTATAACGTTAACACACGCGTTTCAAATTCGCCATAGGTTTGTGCACACAATCCCCGCCCACAAATAAGGGCATGAAGGAAAGCATGCCCCGGGAAGGGGCTGGGTGTTAGGAGATAGAGGGGGGCCTCCAGGAATGGCAAAATTAGCAATTTGACCCGGGGCATGCTTTGTTAGTATTTTATTTCGATTTTCTGAAAATTATAACGTTAACACACGCGTTTCAAATTCGCCATAGGTTTGTGCACACAATCCCCGCCCACAAATAAGGGCATGAAGGAAAGCATGCCCCGGGAAGGGGCTGGGTGTTAGGAGATAGAGGGGGGCCTCCAGGAATGGCAAAATTAGCAATTTGACCCGGGGCATGCTTTGTTAGTATTTTATTTCGATTTTCTGAAAATTATAACGTTAACACACGCGTTTCAAATTCGCCATAGGTTTGTGCACACAATCCCCGCCCACAAATAAGGGCATGAAGGAAAGCATGCCCCGGGAAGGGGCTGGGTGTTAGGAGATAGAGGGGGGCCTCCAGGAATGGCAAAATTAGCAATTTGACCCGGGGCATGCTTTGTTAGTATTTTATTTCGATTTTCTGAAAATTATAACGTTAACACACGCGTTTCAAATTCGCCATAGGTTTGTGCACACAATCCCCGCCCACAAATAAGGGCATGAAGGAAAGCATGCCCCGGGAAGGGGCTGGGTGTTAGGAGATAGAGGGGGGCCTCCAGGAATGGCAAAATTAGCAATTTGACCCGGGGCATGCTTTGTTAGTATTTTATTTCGATTTTCTGAAAATTATAACGTTAACACACGCGTTTCAAATTCGCCATAGGTTTGTGCACACAATCCCCGCCCACAAATAAGGGCATGAAGGAAAGCATGCCCCGGGAAGGGACTGGGTGTTAGGAGATAGAGGGGGGCCTCCAGGAATGGCAAAATTAGCAATTTGACCCGGGGCATGCTTTGTTAGTATTTTATTTCGATTTTCTGAAAATTATAACGTTAACACACGCGTTTCAAATTCGCCATAGGTTTGTGCACACAATCCCCGCCCACAAATAAGGGCATGAAGGAAAGCATGCCCCGGGAAGGGGCTGGGTGTTAGGAGATAGAGGGGGGCCTCCAGGAATGGCAAAATTAGCAATTTGACCCGGGGCATGCTTTGTTAGTATTTTATTTCGATTTTCTGAAAATTATAACGTTAACACACGCGTTTCAAATTCGCCATAGGTTTGTGCACACAATCCCCGCCCACAAATAAGGGCATGAAGGAAAGCATGCCCCGGGAAGGGGCTGGGTGTTAGGAGATAGAGGGGGGCCTCCAGGAATGGCAAAATTAGCAATTTGACCCGGGGCATGCTTTGTTAGTATTTTATTTCGATTTTCTGAAAATTATAACGTTAACACACGCGTTTCAAATTCGCCATAGGTTTGTGCACACAATCCCCGCCCACAAATAAGGGCATGAAGGAAAGCATGCCCCGGGAAGGGGCTGGGTGTTAGGAGATAGAGGGGGGCCTCCAGGAATGGCAAAATTAGCAATTTGACCCGGGGCATGCTTTGTTAGTATTTTATTTCGATTTTCTGAAAATTATAACGTTAACACACGCGTTTCAAATTCGCCATAGGTTTGTGCACACAATCCCCGCCCACAAATAAGGGCATGAAGGAAAGCATGCCCCGGGAAGGGGCTGGGTGTTAGGAGATAGAGGGGGGCCTCCAGGAATGGCAAAATTAGCAATTTGACCCGGGGCATGCTTTGTTAGTATTTTATTTCGATTTTCTGAAAATTATAACGTTAACACACGCGTTTCAAATTCGCCATAGGTTTGTGCACACAATCCCCGCCCACAAATAAGGGCATGAAGGAAAGCATGCCCCGGGAAGGGGCTGGGTGTTAGGAGATAGAGGGGGGCCTCCAGGAATGGCAAAATTAGCAATTTGACCCGGGGCATGCTTTGTTAGTATTTTATTTCGATTTTCTGAAAATTATAACGTTAACACACGCGTTTCAAATTCGCCATAGGTTTGTGCACACAATCCCCGCCCACAAATAAGGGCATGAAGGAAAGCATGCCCCGGGAAGGGGCTGGGTGTTAGGAGATAGAGGGGGGCCTCCAGGAATGGCAAAATTAGCAATTTGACCCGGGGCATGCTTTGTTAGTATTTTATTTCGATTTTCTGAAAATTATAACGTTAACACACGCGTTTCAAATTCGCCATAGGTTTGTGCACACAATCCCCGCCCACAAATAAGGGCATGAAGGAAAGCATGCCCCGGGAAGGGGCTGGGTGTTAGGAGATAGAGGGGGGCCTCCAGGAATGGCAAAATTAGCAATTTGACCCGGGGCATGCTTTGTTAGTATTTTATTTCGATTTTCTGAAAATTATAACGTTAACACACGCGTTTCAAATTCGCCATAGGTTTGTGCACACAATCCCCGCCCACAAATAAGGGCATGAAGGAAAGCATGCCCCGGGAAGGGGCTGGGTGTTAGGAGATAGAGGGGGGCCTCCAGGAATGGCAAAATTAGCAATTTGACCCGGGGCATGCTTTGTTAGTATTTTATTTCGATTTTCTGAAAATTATAACGTTAACACACGCGTTTCAAATTCGCCATAGGTTTGTGCACACAATCCCCGCCCACAAATAAGGGCATGAAGGAAAGCATGCCCCGGGAAGGGGCTGGGTGTTAGGAGATATAGGGGGGCCTCCAGGAATGGCAAAATTAGCAATTTGACCCGGGGCATGCTTTGTTAGTATTTTATTTCGATTTTCTGAAAATTATAACGTTAACACACGCGTTTCAAATTCGCCATAGGTTTGTGCACACAATCCCCGCCCACAAATAAGGGCATGAAGGAAAGCATGCCCCGGGAAGGGGCTGGGTGTTAGGAGATAGAGGGGGGCCTCCAGGAATGGCAAAATTAGCAATTTGACCCGGGGCATGCTTTGTTAGTATTTTATTTCGATTTTCTGAAAATTATAACGTTAACACACGCGTTTCAAATTCGCCATAGGTTTGTGCACACAATCCCCGCCCACAAATAAGGGCATGAAGGAAAGCATGCCCCGGGAAGGGGCTGGGTGTTAGGAGATAGAGGGGGGCCTCCAGGAATGGCAAAATTAGCAATTTGACCCGGGGCATGCTTTGTTAGTATTTTATTTCGATTTTCTGAAAATTATAACGTTAACACACGCGTTTCAAATTCGCCATAGGTTTGTGCACACAATCCCCGCCCACAAATAAGGGCATGAAGGAAAGCATGCCCCGGGAAGGGGCTGGGTGTTAGGAGATAGAGGGGGGCCTCCAGGAATGGCAAAATTAGCAATTTGACCCGGGGCATGCTTTGTTAGTATTTTATTTCGATTTTCTGAAAATTATAACGTTAACACACGCGTTTCAAATTCGCCATAGGTTTGTGCACACAATCCCCGCCCACAAATAAGGGCATGAAGGAAAGCATGCCCTGGGAAGGGGCTGGGTGTTAGGAGATAGAGGGGGGCCTCCAGGAATGGCAAAATTAGCAATTTGACCCGGGGCATGCTTTGTTAGTATTTTATTTCGATTTTCTGAAAATTATAACGTTAACACACGCGTTTCAAATTCGCCATAGGTTTGTGCACACAATCCCCGCCCACAAATAAGGGCATGAAGGAAAGCATGCCCCGGGAAGGGGCTGGGTGTTAGGAGATAGAGGGGGGCCTCCAGGAATGGCAAAATTAGCAATTTGACCCGGGGCATGCTTTGTTAGTATTTTATTTCGATTTTCTGAAACTTATAACGTTAACACACGCGTTTCAAATTCGCCATAGGTTTGTGCACACAATCCCCGCCCACAAATAAGGGCATGAAGGAAAGCATGCCCCGGGAAGGGGCTGGGTGTTAGGAGATAGAGGGGGGCCTCCAGGAATGGCAAAATTAGCAATTTGACCCGGGGCATGCTTTGTTAGTATTTTATTTCGATTTTCTGAAAATTATAACGTTAACACACGCGTTTCAAATTCGCCATAGGTTTGTGCACACAATCCCCGCCCACAAATAAGGGCATGAAGGAAAGCATGCCCCGGGAAGGGGCTGGGTGTTAGGAGATAGAGGGGGGCCTCCAGGAATGGCAAAATTAGCAATTTGACCCGGGGCATGCTTTGTTAGTATTTTATTTCGATTTTCTGAAAATTATAACGTTAACACACGCGTTTCAAATTCGCCATAGGTTTGTGCACACAATCCCCGCCCACAAATAAGGGCATGAAGGAAAGCATGCCCCGGGAAGGGGCTGGGTGTTAGGAGATAGAGGGGGGCCTCCAGGAATGGCAAAATTAGCAATTTGACCCGGGGCATGCTTTGTTAGTATTTTATTTCGATTTTCTGAAAATTATAACGTTAACACACGCGTTTCAAATTCGCCATAGGTTTGTGCACACAATCCCCGCCCACAAATAAGGGCATGAAGGAAAGCATGCCCCGGGAAGGGGCTGGGTGTTAGGAGATAGAGGGGGGCCTCCAGGAATGGCAAAATTAGCAATTTGACCCGGGGCATGCTTTGTTAGTATTTTATTTCGATTTTCTGAAAATTATAACGTTAACACACGCGTTTCAAATTCGCCATAGGTTTGTGCACACAATCCCCGCCCACAAATAAGGGCATGAAGGAAAGCATGCCCCGGGAAGGGACTGGGTGTTAGGAGATAGAGGGGGGCCTCCAGGAATGGCAAAATTAGCAATTTGACCCGGGGCATGCTTTGTTAGTATTTTATTTCGATTTTCTGAAAATTATAACGTTAACACACGTGTTTCAAATTCGCCATAGGTTTGTGCACACAATCCCCGCCCACAAATAAGGGCATGAAGGAAAGCATGCCCCGGGAAGGGGCTGGGTGTTAGGAGATAGAGGGGGGCCTCCAGGAATGGCAAAATTAGCAATTTGACCCGGGGCATGCTTTGTTAGTATTTTATTTCGATTTTCTGAAAATTATAACGTTAACACACGCGTTTCAAATTCGCCATAGGTTTGTGCACACAATCCCCGCCCACAAATAAGGGCATGAAGGAAAGCATGCCCCGGGAAGGGGCTGGGTGTTAGGAGATAGAGGGGGGCCTCCAGGAATGGCAAAATTAGCAATTTGACCCGGGGCATGCTTTGTTAGTATTTTATTTCGATTTTCTGAAAATTATAACGTTAACACACGCGTTTCAAATTCGCCATAGGTTTGTGCACACAATCCCCGCCCACAAATAAGGGCATGAAGGAAAGCATGCCCCGGGAAGGGGCTGGGTGTTAGGAGATAGAGGGGGGCCTCCAGGAATGGCAAAATTAGCAATTTGACCCGGGGCATGCTTTGTTAGTATTTTATTTCGATTTTCTGAAAATTATAACGTTAACACACGCGTTTCAAATTCGCCATAGGTTTGTGCACACAATCCCCGCCCACAAATAAGGGCATGAAGGAAAGCATGCCCCGGGAAGGGGCTGGGTGTTAGGAGATAGAGGGGGGCCTCCAGGAATGGCAAAATTAGCAATTTGACCCGGGGCATGCTTTGTTAGTATTTTATTTCGATTTTCTGAAAATTATAACGTTAACACACGCGTTTCAAATTCGCCATAGGTTTGTGCACACAATCCCCGCCCACAAATAAGGGCATGAAGGAAAGCATGCCCCGGGAAGGGGCTGGGTGTTAGGAGATAGAGGGGGGCCTCCAGGAATGGCAAAATTAGCAATTTGACCCGGGGCATGCTTTGTTAGTATTTTATTTCGATTTTCTGAAAATTATAACGTTAACACACGCGTTTCAAATTCGCCATAGGTTTGTGCACACAATCCCCGCCCACAAATAAGGGCATGAAGGAAAGCATGCCCCGGGAAGGGGCTGGTCCACGTGTCTCATTCAGCCTGCTCAGAAGGAACAGCAGAGGTACAAGACAGAGATAGAGTATATCCACGTGTCTGATCTACACCTCACTCAGCATGCTCAGAAGAAACAGCAGAGGTAGAAGACAGATATAGAGTATATCCACGTGTCTAACTCAGCCTGTTCAGAAGGAACAGCAGAGGTAGAAGACAGAGATAGAGTATATCCACGTGTCTCACTCAGCCTGCTCAGAAGGAACAGCAGAGGTAGAAGACAGAAACAGAGTATATCCACGTGTCTGATCTACACCTCACTCAGCCTCCTCAGAAGGAACAGCAGAGGTAGAAGACAGAGATAGAGTATATCCTCGTGTCTCACTCAGCCTGCTCAGAATGAACAGCAGAGGTAGAAGACAGAGATAGAGTATATCTACGTGTCTGATCTACACCTCACTCAGCCTGCTCAGAAGGAACAGCAGAGGTAAAATACAGAGATAGAGTATATCCACGTGTCTCACTCAGCCTGCTCAGAAGGAACAGCAGAGGTACAAGACAGAGATAGAGTATATCCACGTGTCTGATCTACACCTCACTCAGCATGCTCAGAAGAAACAGCAGAGGTAGGAGACAGATATAGAGTATATCCACGTGTCTAACTCAGCCTGCTCAGAAGGAACAGCAGAGGTAGAAGACAGAGATAGAGTATATCCACGTGTCTCACTCAGCCAGCTCAGAAGGAACAGCAGAGGTAGAAGACAGAGACAGAGTATATCCACGTGTCTGATCTACACCTCACTCAGCCTCCTCAGAAGGAACAGCAGAGGTAGAAGACAGAGATAGAGTATATCCTCGTGTCTCACTCAGCCTGATCAGAAGGAACAGCCGAGCTAGAAGACAGAGATAGAGTATATCCACGTGTCTCACTCAGCCTGCTCAGAAGGAACAGCAGAGGTATAAGACAGAGATAGAGTATATTCACGTGTCTCACTCAGCCTGCTCAGAAGGAACAGCAGAGGTAGAAGACAGAGACAGAGTATATCCACGTGTCTGATCTACACCTCACTCAGCCTCCTCAGAAGGAACAGCAGAGGTAGAAGACAGAGATAGAGTATATCCACGTGTCTCACTCAGCCTGCTCAAAAGGAACAGCAGAGGTAGAAGACAGATATAGAGTATATCCACGTGTCTGATCTACACCTCACTCAGCCTGCTCAGAAGGAACATCAGAGGTAGAAGACAGAGATAGAGTATATCCACGTGTCTCACTCAGCCTGCTCAGAAGGAACAGCAGACGTAGAAGACAGAGATAGAGTATATCCACGTGTCTCACTCAGCCTGCTCAGAAGGAACAGCAGAGGTAGAAGACAGAGATAGAGTATATCCACGTGTCTCACTCAGCCTGCTCAGAAGGAACAGCAGAGGTAGAAGACAGAGATAGAGTATATCCACGTGTCTGATCTACACCTCACTCAGCCTGTTCGGAAGGAACAGCAGAGGTAGTGGACAGAGATAGAGTATATCCACGTGTCTCACTCAGCCTGCTCAGAAGGAACAGCAGAGGTAGAAGACAGAGACAGAGTATATCCACGTGTCTGATCTGCACCTCCCTCAGCCTCCTCAGAAGGAACAGCAGAGGTACAAGAAAGAGATAGAGTATATCCACGTGTCTGATCTACACCTCACTCAGCCTCCTCAGAAGGAACAGCAGAAGTAGAAGACAGAGATAGAGTATATCCACGTGTCTCACTCAGCCTGCTCAGAAGGAACAGCAGAGGTAGAAGACAGAGATAGAGTATATCCACGTGTCTCACTCAGCCTGCTCAGAAGGAACAGCAGAGGTAGAAGACAGAGATAGAGTATATCCAGGTGTCTCACTCAGCCTGCTCAGAAGGAACAGCAGAGGTAGAAGACAGAGATAGAGTATATCCACGTGTCTGATCAACACCTCACTCAGCCTGTTCGGAAGGAACAGCGGAGATAGAAGACAGAGATAGAGTATATCCACGTGTCTCACTCAGCCTGCTCTAAAGGAAGAGCATAGGTAGAAGACAGAGATAGAGTATATCCACGTGTCTCACTCAGCCTGCTCAGAAGGAACAGCAGAGGTAGAAGACAGGGATAGAATATATCCACGTGTCTGATCTACACCTCACTCAGCCTGCTCAGAAGGAACAGCAGAGGTATAAGACAGATATAGAGTATATCCACGTGTCTCACTCAGCCTGCTCAGAAGGAACAGCAGAGGTAGAAGACAGAGATAGAGTATATCCACGTGTCTGATCTACACCTCACTCAGCCTCCTCAGAAGGAACATCAGAGGTATAAGACAGAGATAGAGTATATCCACGTGTCTCACTCAGCCTGTTCAGAAGGAACAGCAGACGTAGAAGACAGATATAGAGTATATCCAGGTGTCTGATCTACACCTCACTCAGCCTGCTCAGAAGGAACATCAGATGTAGAAGACAGAGATAGAGTATATCCACGTGTCTCACTCAGCCTGCTCAGAAGGAACAGCAGACGTAGAAGACAGAGATAGAGTATATCCACGTGTCTCACTCAGCCTGCTCAGAAGGAACTGCAGAGGTAGAAGACAGAGACAGAGTATATCCACGTGTCTGATCTACACCTCAATCAGCCTGCTCAGAAAGAACAGCAGAGGTAGAAGACAGAGATAGAGTATATCCACGTGTCTCACTCAGCCTGTTCAGAAGGAACAGCAGGGGTACACGACAGAGATAGAGTATATCCACGTGTCTGATCTACACCTCACTCAGCCTCCTCAGAAGGAACAGCAGAGGTAGAGGACAGAGATAGAGAATATCCACGTGTCTCACTCAGCCTGCTCAGAAGGAACTGCAGAGGTAGAAGACAGAGATAGAGTATATCCACGTGTCTCACTCAGCCTGCTCAGAAGGAACAGCAGAGGTAGAAGACAGAGATAGAGTATATCCACGTGTCTCACTCAGCCTGCTCAGAAAGAACAGCAGAGGTAGAAGACAGAGATAGAGTATATCCACGTGTCTGAAATACACCTCACTCAGCCTGTTCGGAAGGAACAGCAGAGGTAGAGGACAGAGATAGAGTATATCCCCGTGTCTCACTCAGCCTGCTCAGAAGGAAGAGCATAGGTAGAAGACAGAGATAGAGTATATCCACGTGTCTCACTCAGCCTGCTCAGAAGGAACAGCAGAGGTAGAAGACAGAGATAGAATATATCCACGTGTCTGATCTACATCTCACTCAGCCTGCTCAGAAGGAACAGCAGAGGTATAAGACAGAGATAGAGTATATCCACGTGTCTCACTCAGCCTGCTCAGAAGGAACAGCAGAGGTAGAAGACAGAGATAGAGTATATCCACGTGTCTCACTCAGCCTGCTCAGAAGGAACAGCAGAGGTAGAAGACAGAGATAGAGTATATCTACGTGTCTGATCTACACCTCACTCAGCCTGCTCAGAAGGAACAGCAGAGGTAAAAGAAAGAGATAGAGTATATCCACGTGTCTCACTCATCCTGCTCAGAAGGAACAGCAGAGGTACAAGACAGAGATAGAGTATATCCACGTGTCTGATCTACACCTCACTCAGCCTGCTCAGAAGGAACAGCAGAGGTAAAATACAGAGATAGAGTATATCCACGTGTCTCACTCAGCCTGCTCAGAAGGAACAGCAGAGGTACAAGACAGAGATAGAGTATATCCACGTGTCTGATCTACACCTCACTCAGCATGCTCAGAAGAAACAGCAGAGGTAGAAGACAGATATAGAGTATATCCACGTGTCTAACTCAGCCTGCTCAGAAGGAACAGTAGAGGTAGAAGACAGAGATAGAGTATATCCACGTGTCTCACTCAGCCAGCTCAGAAGGAACAGCAGAGGTAGAAGACAGAGACAGAGTATATCCACGTGTCTGATCTACACCTCACTTAGCCTCCTCAGAAGGAACAGCAGAGGTAGAAGACAGAGATAGAGTATATCCTCGTGTCTCACTCAGCCTGATCAGAAGGAACAGCCGAGCTAGAAGACAGAGATAGAGTATATCCATGTGTCTCACTCAGCCTGCTCAGAAGGAACAGCAGAGGTAGAAGACAGAGATAGAGTATATTCACGTGTCTCACTCAGCCTGCTCAGAAGGAACAGCAGAGGTAGAAGACAGAGATAGAGTATATCCACGTGTCTCACTCAGTCTGCTCAGAAAGAAGAGCATAGGTAGAAGACAGAGATAGAGTATATCCACGTGTCTCACTCAGCCTACTCAGAAGGAACAGCAGAGGTAGAAGACAGGGATAGAATATATCCACGTGTCTGATCTACACCTCACTCAGCCTGCTCAGAAGGAACAGCAGAGGTATAAGACAGAGATAGAGTATATCCACGTGTCTCACTCAGCCTGCTCAGAAGGAACAGCAGACGTAGAAGACAGAGATAGAGTGTATCCACGTGTCTATTCTACACCTCACTCAGCCTGCTCAGACGGAACAGCATAGGTAGAAGACAGAGATAGAGTATATCCACGTGTCTATTCTACACCTCACTCAGCCTGCTCAGAAGGAACAGCAGAGGTATAAGACAGAGATAGAGTATATCCACGTGTCTCACTCAGCCTGCTCAGAAGGAACAGCAGAGGTAGAAGACAGAGACAGAGTATATCCACGTGTCTGATCTACACCTCACTCAGCCTCCTCAGAAGGAACAGCAGAGGTAGAAGACAGAGATAGAGTATATCCACGTGTCTCACTCAGCCTGCTCAAAAGGAACAGCAGAGGTAGAAGACAGATATAGAGTATATCCACGTGTCTGATCTACACCTCACTCAGCCTGCTCAGAAGGAACATCAGAGGTAGAAGACAGAGATAGAGTATATCCACGTGTCTCACTCAGCCTGCTCAGAAGGAACAGCAGACGTAGAAGACAGAGATAGAGTATATCCACGTGTCTCACTCAGCCTGCTCAGAAGGAACAGCAGAGGTAGAAGACAGAGATAGAGTATATCCACGTGTCTCACTCAGCCTGCTCAGAAGGAACAGCAGAGGTAGAAGACAGAGATAGAGTATATCCACGTGTCTGATCTACACCTCACTCAGCCTGTTCGGAAGGAACAGCAGAGGTAGTGGACAGAGATAGAGTATATCCACGTGTCTCACTCAGCCTGCTCAGAAGGAACAGCAGAGGTAGAAGACAGAGACAGAGTATATCCACGTGTCTGATCTGCACCTCCCTCAGCCTCCTCAGAAGGAACAGCAGAGGTACAAGAAAGAGATAGAGTATATCCACGTGTCTGATCTACACCTCACTCAGCCTCCTCAGAAGGAACAGCAGAAGTAGAAGACAGAGATAGAGTATATCCACGTGTCTCACTCAGCCTGCTCAGAAGGAACAGCAGAGGTAGAAGACAGAGATAGAGTATATCCACGTGTCTCACTCAGCCTGCTCAGAAGGAACAGCAGAGGTAGAAGACAGAGATAGAGTATATCCAGGTGTCTCACTCAGCCTGCTCAGAAGGAACAGCAGAGGTAGAAGACAGAGATAGAGTATATCCACGTGTCTGATCAACACCTCACTCAGCCTGTTCGGAAGGAACAGCGGAGATAGAAGACAGAGATAGAGTATATCCACGTGTCTCACTCAGCCTGCTCTGAAGGAAGAGCATAGGTAGAAGACAGAGATAGAGTATATCCACGTGTCTCACTCAGCCTGCTCAGAAGGAACAGCAGAGGTAGAAGACAGGGATAGAATATATCCTCGTGTCTGATCTACACCTCACTCAGCCTGCTCAGAAGGAACAGCAGAGGTATAAGACAGATATAGAGTATATCCACGTGTCTCACTCAGCCTGCTCAGAAGGAACAGCAGAGGTAGAAGACAGAGATAGAGTATAACCACGTGTCTGATCTACACCTCACTCAGCCTCCACAGAAGGAACATCAGAGGTATAAGACAGAGATAGAGTATATCCACGTGTCTCACTCAGCCTGTTCAGAAGGAACAGCAGACGTAGAAGACAGATATAGAGTATATCCAGGTGTCTGATCTACACCTCACTCAGCCTGCTCAGAAGGAACATCAGATGTAGAAGACAGAGATAGAGTATATCCACGTGTCTCACTCAGCCTGCTCAGAAGGAACAGCAGACGTAGAAGACAGAGATAGAGTATATCCACGTGTCTCACTCAGCCTGCTCAGAAGGAACTGCAGAGGTAGAAGACAGAGACAGAGTATATCCACGTGTCTGATCTACACCTCAATCAGCCTGCTCAGAAAGAACAGCAGAGGTAGAAGACAGATATAGAGTATATCCACGTGTCTCACTCAGCCTGTTCAGAAGGAACAGCAGGGGTACACGACAGAGATAGAGTATATCCACGTGTCTGATCTACACCTCACTCAGCCTCCTCAGAAGGAACAGCAGAGGTAGAGAACAGAGATAGAGAATATCCACGTGTCTCACTCAGCCTGCTCAGAAGGAACTGCAGAGGTAGAAGACAGAGATAGAGTATATCCACGTGTCTCACTCAGCCTGCTCAGAAGGAACAGCAGAGGTAGAAGACAGAGATAGAGTATATCCCCGTGTCTCACTCAGCCTGCTCAGAAGGAACAGCAGAGGTAGAAGATAGAGATAGAGTATATCCACGTGTCTGAAATACACCTCACTCAGCCTGTTCGGAAGGAACAGCAGAGGTAGAGGACAGAGATAGAGTATATCCACGTGTCTGATCAACACCTCACTCAGCCTGTTCGGAAGGAACAGCGGAGATAGAAGACAGAGATAGAGTATATCCACGTGTCTCACTCAGCCTGCTCTGAAGGAAGAGCATAGGTAGAAGACAGAGATAGAGTATATCCACGTGTCTCACTCAGCCTGCTCAGAAGGAACAGCAGAGGTAGAAGACAGGGATAGAATATATCCTCGTGTCTGATCTACACCTCACTCAGCCTGCTCAGAAGGAACAGCAGAGGTATAAGACAGATATAGAGTATATCCACGTGTCTCACTCAGCCTGCTCAGAAGGAACAGCAGAGGTAGAAGACAGAGATAGAGTATAACCACGTGTCTGATCTACACCTCACTCAGCCTCCACAGAAGGAACATCAGAGGTATAAGACAGAGATAGAGTATATCCACGTGTCTCACTCAGCCTGTTCAGAAGGAACAGCAGACGTAGAAGACAGATATAGAGTATATCCAGGTGTCTGATCTACACCTCACTCAGCCTGCTCAGAAGGAACATCAGATGTAGAAGACAGAGATAGAGTATATCCACGTGTCTCACTCAGCCTGCTCAGAAGGAACAGCAGACGTAGAAGACAGAGATAAAGTATATCCACGTGTCTCACTCAGCCTGCTCAGAAGGAACTGCAGAGGTAGAAGACAGAGACAGAGTATATCCACGTGTCTGATCTACACCTCAATCAGCCTGCTCAGAAAGAACAGCAGAGGTAGAAGACAGATATAGAGTATATCCACGTGTCTCACTCAGCCTGTTCAGAAGGAACAGCAGGGGTACACGACAGAGATAGAGTATATCCACGTGTCTGATCTACACCTCACTCAGCCTCCTCAGAAGGAACAGCAGAGGTAGAGAACAGAGATAGAGAATATCCACGTGTCTCACTCAGCCTGCTCAGAAGGAACTGCAGAGGTAGAAGACAGAGATAGAGTATATCCACGTGTCTCACTCAGCCTGCTCAGAAGGAACAGCAGAGGTAGAAGACAGAGATAGAGTATATCCCCGTGTCTCACTCAGCCTGCTCAGAAGGAACAGCAGAGGTAGAAGATAGAGATAGAGTATATCCACGTGTCTGAAATACACCTCACTCAGCCTGTTCGGAAGGAACAGCAGAGGTAGAGGACAGAGATAGAGTATATCCACGTGTCTCACTCAGCCTGCTCAGAAGGAACAGCAGAGGTAGAAGACAGAGATAGAATATATCCACGTGTCTGATCTACACCTCACTCAGCCTGCTCAGAAGGAACATCAGAGGTAGAAGACAGAGATAGAGTATATCCACGTGTCTCACTCAGCCTGCTCAGAAGGAACAGCAGACGTAGAAGACAGAGATAGAGTATATCCACGTGTCTCACTCAGCCTGCTCAGAAGGAACAGCAGAGGTAGAAGACAGAGATAGAGTATATCCACGTGTCTCACTCAGCCTGCTCAGAAGGAACAGCAGAGGTAGAAGACAGAGATAGAGTATATCCACGTGTCTGATCTACACCTCACTCAGCCTGTTCGGAAGGAACAGCAGAGGTAGTGGACAGAGATAGAGTATATCCACGTGTCTCACTCAGCCTGCTCAGAAGGAACAGCAGAGGTAGAAGACAGAGACAGAGTATATCCACGTGTCTGATCTGCACCTCCCTCAGCCTCCTCAGAAGGAACAGCAGAGGTACAAGAAAGAGATAGAGTATATCCACGTGTCTGATCTACACCTCACTCAGCCTCCTCAGAAGGAACAGCAGAAGTAGAAGACAGAGATAGAGTATATCCACGTGTCTCACTCAGCCTGCTCAGAAGGAACAGCAGAGGTAGAAGACAGAGATAGAGTATATCCACGTGTCTCACTCAGCCTGCTCAGAAGGAACAGCAGAGGTAGAAGACAGAGATAGAGTATATCCAGGTGTCTCACTCAGCCTGCTCAGAAGGAACAGCAGAGGTAGAAGACAGAGATAGAGTATATCCACGTGTCTGATCAACACCTCACTCAGCCTGTTCGGAAGGAACAGCGGAGATAGAAGACAGAGATAGAGTATATCCACGTGTCTCACTCAGCCTGCTCTGAAGGAAGAGCATAGGTAGAAGACAGAGATAGAGTATATCCTCGTGTCTGATCTACACCTCACTCAGCCTGCTCAGAAGGAACAGCAGAGGTATAAGACAGATATAGAGTATATCCACGTGTCTCACTCAGCCTGCTCAGAAGGAACAGCAGAGGTAGAAGACAGAGATAGAGTATAACCACGTGTCTGATCTACACCTCACTCAGCCTCCACAGAAGGAACATCAGAGGTATAAGACAGAGATAGAGTATATCCACGTGTCTCACTCAGCCTGTTCAGAAGGAACAGCAGACGTAGAAGACAGATATAGAGTATATCCAGGTGTCTGATCTACACCTCACTCAGCCTGCTCAGAAGGAACATCAGATGTAGAAGACAGAGATAGAGTATATCCACGTGTCTCACTCAGCCTGCTCAGAAGGAACAGCAGACGTAGAAGACAGAGATAGAGTATATCCACGTGTCTCACTCAGCCTGCTCAGAAGGAACTGCAGAGGTAGAAGACAGAGACAGAGTATATCCACGTGTCTGATCTACACCTCAATCAGCCTGCTCAGAAAGAACAGCAGAGGTAGAAGACAGATATAGAGTATATCCACGTGTCTCACTCAGCCTGTTCAGAAGGAACAGCAGGGGTACACGACAGAGATAGAGTATATCCACGTGTCTGATCTACACCTCACTCAGCCTCCTCAGAAGGAACAGCAGAGGTAGAGAACAGAGATAGAGAATATCCACGTGTCTCACTCAGCCTGCTCAGAAGGAACTGCAGAGGTAGAAGACAGAGATAGAGTATATCCACGTGTCTCACTCAGCCTGCTCAGAAGGAACAGCAGAGGTAGAAGACAGAGATAGAGTATATCCCCGTGTCTCACTCAGCCTGCTCAGAAGGAACAGCAGAGGTAGAAGATAGAGATAGAGTATATCCACGTGTCTGAAATACACCTCACTCAGCCTGTTCGGAAGGAACAGCAGAGGTAGAGGACAGAGATAGAGTATATCCACGTGTCTCACTCAGCCTGCTCAGAAGGAACAGCAGAGGTAGAAGACAGAGATAGAATATATCCACGTGTCTGATCTACACCTCACTCAGCCTGCTCAGAAGGAACAGCAGAGGTATAAGACAGAGATAGAGTATATCCACGTGTCTCACTCAGCCTGCTCAGAAGGAACAGCAGAGGTAGAAGACAGAGATAGAGTATATCCACGTGTCTCACTCAGCCTGCTCAGAAGGAACAGCAGAGGTAGAAGACAGAGATAGAGTATATCTACGTGTCTGATCTACACCTCACTCAGCCTGCTCAGAAGGAACAGCAGAGGTAAAAGAAAGAGATAGAGTATATCCACGTGTCTCACTCAGCCTGCTCAGAAGGAACAGCAGAGGTACAAGACAGAGATAGAGTATATCCACGTGTCTGATCTACACCTCACTCAGCCTGCTCAGAAGAAACAGCAGAGGTAGAAGACAGATATAGAGTATATCCACGTGTCTAACTCAGCCTGCTCAGAAGGAACAGCAGAGGTAGAGGACAGAGATAGAGTATATCCACGTATCTCACTCAGCCTGCTCAGAAGGAAGAGCATAGGTAGAAGACAGAGATATAGTATATCCACGTGTCTCACTCAGCCTGCTCAGAAGGAACAGCAGAGGTAGAAGACAGAGATAGAATATATCCACGTGTCTGATCTACACCTCACTCAGCCTGCTCAGAAGGAACAGCAGAGGTATAAGACAGAGATAGAGTATATCCACGTGTCTCACTCAGCCTGCTCAGAAGGAACAGCAGAGGTAGAAGACAGAGATAGAGTATATCCACGTGTCTCACTCAGCCTGCTCAGAATGAACAGCATAGGTAGAAGACAGAGATAGAGTATATATACGTGTCTGATCTACACCTCACTCAGCCTGCTCAAAAGGAACAGCAGAGGTAAAAGACAGAGATAGAGTATATCCACGTGTCTCACTCAGCCTGCTCAGAAGGAACAGCAGAGGTACAAGACAGAGATAGAGTATATCCACGTGTCTGATCTACACCTTACCTAGCCTGCTCAGAAGAAACAGCAGAGGTAGAAGACAGATATAGAGTATATCCACGTGTCTAACTCAGCCTGATCAGAAGGAACAGCAGAGGTAGAAGACAGAGATAGAGTATATCCACGTGTCTCACTCAGCCTGCTCAGAAGGAACAGCAGAGGTAGAAGACAGAGATAGAGTATATTCACGTGTCTCACTCAGTTTGCTCAGAAGGAACAGCAGAGGTAGAAGACAGAGATAGAGTATATCCACGTGTCTGATCTACACCTCACTCAGCCTGTTAGGAAGGAACAGCAGAGGTAGAAGACAGAGATAGAGTATATCCACGTGTCTCACTCAGCCTGCTCAGAAGGAACAGCAGAGGTAGAAGACAGGGATTGAATATATCCACGTGTCTGATCTACACCTCACTCAGCCTGCTCAGAAGGAACAGCAGAGGTATAAGACAGAGATAGAGTATATCCACGTGTCTCACTCAGCCTGCTCATAAGGAACAGCAGAGGTAGAAGACAGAGATAGAGTATATCCAGGTGTCTGATATACACCTCACTCAGCCTCCTCAGAAGGAACATCAGAGGTATTAAGACAGAGATAGAGTATATTCACGTGTCTCACTCAGTTTGCTCAGAAGGAACAGCAGAGGTAGAAGACAGAGATAGAGTATATCCACGTGTCTGATCTACACCTCACTCAGCCTGTTAGGAAGGAACAGCAGAGGTAGAAGACAAAGATAGAGTATATCCACGTGTCTCACTCAGTCTGCTCAGAAGGAAGAGCATAGGTAGAAGACAGAGATAGAGTATATCCACGTGTCTCACTCAGCCTGCTCAGAAGGAACAGCAGAGGTAGAAGACAGGGATTGAATATATCCACGTGTCTGATCTACACCTCACTCAGCCTGCTCAGAAGAAACAGCAGAGGTATAAGACAGAGATAGAGTATATCCACGTGTCTCACTCAGCCTGCTCATAAGGAACAGCAGAGGTAGAAGACAGAGATAGAGTATATCCAGGTGTCTGATATACACCTCACTCAGCCTCCTCAGAAGGAACATCAGAGGTATAAGACAGAGATAGAGTATATCCACGTGTCTCACTCAGCCTGCTCAGAAGGAACAGCAGACGTAGAAGACAGAGATAGAGTATATCCACGTGTCTGATCTACACCTCACTCAGCCTGCTCAGAAGGAACAGCATAGGTAGAAGACAGAGATAGAGTATATCCACGTGTCTATTCTACACCTCACTCAGCCTGCTCAGAAGGAACAGCAGAGGTATAAGACAGAGATAGAGTATATCCACGTGTCTCACTCAGCCTGCTCAGAAGGAACAGCAGAGGTAAAAGACAGAGATAGAGTATATCCACGTGTCTGATCTACACCTCACTCAGCCTCCTCAGAATGAACAGCAGGTGTAGAAGACAGAGATAGAGTATATCCACGTGTCTCACTCAGCCTGCACAGAATGAACAGCAGAGGTAGAAGACAGAGATAGAGTATATCCACGTGTCTCACTCAGCCTGTTCAGAAGGAACAGCAGGGGTACACGACAGAGATAGAGTATATCCACGTGTCTGATCTACACCTCACTCAGCCTCCTCAGAAGGAACAGCAGAGGTAGAGGACAGAGATAGAGAATATCCACGTGTCTCACTCAGCCTGCTCAGAAGGAACTGCAGAGGTAGAAGACAGAGATAGAGTATATCCACGTGTCTCACTCAGCCTGCTCAGAAGGAACAGCAGAGGTAGAAGACAGAGATAGAGTATATCCACGTGTCTGATCTACACCTCACTCAGCCTGTTCGGAAGGAACAGCAGAGGTAGAGGACAGAGATAGAGTATATCCACGTGTCTCACTCAGCCTGCTCTGAAGGAAGAGCATAGGTAGAAGACTGAGATAGAGTATATCCACGTGTCTCACTCAGCCTGCTCAGAAGGAACAGCAGAGGTAGAAGACAGAGATAGAATATATCCACGTGTCTGATCTACACCTCAATCAGCCTGCTCAGAAGGAACAGCAGAGGTATAAGACAGAGATAGAGTATATCCACGTGTCTCACTCAGCCTGCTTAGAAGGAACAGCAGAGGTAGAAGACAGAGATAGAGTATATCCACGTGTCTCACTCAGCCTGCTCAGAATGAACAGCAGAGGTAGAAGACAGAGATAGAGTATATATACGTGTCTGATCTACACCTCACTCAGCCTGCTCAAAAGGAACAGCAGAGGTAAAAGACAGAGATAGAGTATATCCACGTGTCTCACTCAGCCTGCTCAGAAGGAACAGCAGAGGTACAAGACAGAGATAGAGTATATCCACGTGTCTGATCTACACCTCACTTAGCCTGCTCAGAAGAAAGAGCAGAGGTAGAAGACAGATATAGAATATATCCACGTGTCTAACTCAGCCTGATCAGAAGGAACAGCAGAGGTAGAAGACAGAGATAGAGTATATCCACGTGTCTCACTCAGCCTGCTCAGAAGGAACAGCAGAGGTAGAAGACAGAGACAGAGTATATCCACGTGTCTGATCTACACCTCACTCAGCCTCCTCAGAAGGAACAGCAGAGGTAGAAGACAGAGATAGAGTATATCCACGTGTCTCACTCAGCCTGATCAGAAGGAACAGCAGAGGTAGAAGACAGAGATAGAGTATATCCACGTGTCTCACTCAGCCTGCTCAGAAGGAACAGCAGAGGTAGAAGACAGAGATAGAGTATATTCACGTGTCTCACTCAGTTTGCTCAGAAGGAACAGCAGAGGTAGAAGACAGAGATAGAGTATATCCACGTGTCTGATCTACACCTCACTCAGCCTGTTAGGAAGGAACAGCAGAGGTAGAAGACAGAGATAGAGTATATCCACGTGTCTCACTCAGTCTGCTCAGAAGGAAGAGCATAGGTATAAGACAGAGATAGAGTATATCCACGTGTCTCACTCAGCCTACTCAGAAGGAACAGCAGAGGTAGAAGACAGGGATAGAATATATCCACGTGTCTGATCTACACCTCACTCAGCCTGCTCAGAAGGAACAGCAGAGGTATAAGACAGAGATAGAGTATATCCACGTGTCTCACTCAGCCTGCTTAGAAGGAACAGCAGAGGTAGAAGACAGAGATAGAGTATATCCACGTGTCTCACTCAGCCTGCTCAGAATGAACAGCAGAGGTAGAAGACAGAGATAGAGTATATATACGTGTCTGATCTACACCTCACTCAGCCTGCTCAAAAGGAACAGCAGAGGTAAAAGACAGAGATAGAGTATATCCACGTGTCTCACTCAGCCTGCTCAGAAGGAACAGCAGAGGTACAAGACAGAGATAGAGTATATCCACGTGTCTGATCTACACCTCACTTAGCCTGCTCAGAAGAAAGAGCAGAGGTAGAAGACAGATATAGAATATATCCACGTGTCTAACTCAGCCTGATCAGAAGGAACAGCAGAGGTAGAAGACAGAGATAGAGTATATCCACGTGTCTCACTCAGCCTGCTCAGAAGGAACAGCAGAGGTAGAAGACAGAGATAGAGTATATCCACGTGTCTCACTCAGCCTGCTCAGAAGGAACAGCAGAGGTAGAAGACAAAGATAGAGTATATCCACGTGTCTCACTCAGCCTGCTCAGAAGGAACAGCAGAGGTAGAAGACAGAGATAGAGTATATCCACGTGTCTGATCTACACCTCACTCAGCCTGTTCGGAAGGAACAGCAGAGATAGAAGACAGAGATAGAGTATATCCACTTGTCTCACTCAGTCTGCTCTGAAGAAAGAGCATAGGTAGAAGACAGAGATAGAGTATATCCACGTGTCTCACTCAGCCTGCTCAGAAGGAACAGCAGAGGTAGAAGACAGGGATTGAATATATCCACGTGTCTGATCTACACCTCACTCAGCCTGCTCAGAAGAAACAGCAGAGGTATAAGACAGAGATAGAGTATATCCACGTGTCTCACTCAGCCTGCTCATAAGGAACAGCAGAGGTAGAAGACAGAGATAGAGTATATCCAGGTGTCTGATATACACCTCACTCAGCCTCCTCAGAAGGAACATCAGAGGTATAAGACAGAGATAGAGTATATTCACGTGTCTCACTCAGTTTGCTCAGAAGGAACAGCAGAGGTAGAAGACAGAGATAGAGTATATCCACGTGTCTGATCTACACCTCACTCAGCCTGTTAGGAAGGAACAGCAGAGGTAGAAGACAAAGATAGAGTATATCCACGTGTCTCACTCAGTCTGCTCAGAAGGAAGAGCATAGGTAGAAGACAGAGATAGAGTATATCCACGTGTCTCACTCAGCCTGCTCAGAAGGAACAGCAGAGGTAGAAGACAGGGATTGAATATATCCACGTGTCTGATCTACACCTCACTCAGCCTGCTCAGAAGAAACAGCAGAGGTATAAGACAGAGATAGAGTATATCCACGTGTCTCACTCAGCCTGCTCATAAGGAACAGCAGAGGTAGAAGACAGAGATAGAGTATATCCAGGTGTCTGATATACACCTCACTCAGCCTCCTCAGAAGGAACATCAGAGGTATAAGACAGAGATAGAGTATATCCACGTGTCTCACTCAGCCTGCTCAGAAGGAACAGCAGACGTAGAAGACAGAGATAGAGTATATCCACGTGTCTGATCTACACCTCACTCAGCCTGCTCAGAAGGAACAGCATAGGTAGAAGACAGAGATAGAGTATATCCACGTGTCTATTCTACACCTCACTCAGCCTGCTCAGAAGGAACAGCAGAGGTATAAGACAGAGATAGAGTATATCCACGTGTCTCACTCAGCCTGCTCAGAAGGAACAGCAGAGGTAAAAGACAGAGATAGAGTATATCCACGTGTCTGATCTACACCTCACTCAGCCTCCTCAGAATGAACAGCAGGTGTAGAAGACAGAGATAGAGTATATCCACGTGTCTCACTCAGCCTGCACAGAATGAACAGCAGAGGTAGAAGACAGAGATAGAGTATATCCACGTGTCTCACTCAGCCTGTTCAGAAGGAACAGCAGGGGTACACGACAGAGATAGAGTATATCCACGTGTCTGATCTACACCTCACTCAGCCTCCTCAGAAGGAACAGCAGAGGTAGAGGACAGAGATAGAGAATATCCACGTGTCTCACTCAGCCTGCTCAGAAGGAACTGCAGAGGTAGAAGACAGAGATAGAGTATATCCACGTGTCTCACTCAGCCTGCTCAGAAGGAACAGCAGAGGTAGAAGACAGAGATAGAGTATATCCACGTGTCTGATCTACACCTCACTCAGCCTGTTCGGAAGGAACAGCAGAGGTAGAGGACAGAGATAGAGTATATCCACGTGTCTCACTCAGCCTGCTCTGAAGGAAGAGCATAGGTAGAAGACAGAGATAGAGTATATCCACGTGTCTCACTCAGCCTGCTCAGAAGGAACAGCAGAGGTAGAAGACAGAGATAGAATATATCCACGTGTCTGATCTACACCTCACTCAGCCTGCTCAGAAGGAACAGCAGAGGTATAAGACAGAGATAGAGTATATCCACGTGTCTCACTCAGCCTGCTTAGAAGGAACAGCAGAGGTAGAAGACAGAGATAGAGTATATCCACGTGTCTCACTCAGCCTGCTCAGAATGAACAGCAGAGGTAGAAGACAGAGATAGAGTATATATACGTGTCTGATCTACACCTCACTCAGCCTGCTCAAAAGGAACAGCAGAGGTAAAAGACAGAGATAGAGTATATCCACGTGTCTCACTCAGCCTGCTCAGAAGGAACAGCAGAGGTACAAGACAGAGATAGAGTATATCCACGTGTCTGATCTACACCTCACTTAGCCTGCTCAGAAGAAAGAGCAGAGGTAGAAGACAGATATAGAATATATCCACGTGTCTAACTCAGCCTGATCAGAAGGAACAGCAGAGGTAGAAGACAGAGATAGAGTATATCCACGTGTCTCACTCAGCCTGCTCAGAAGGAACAGCAGAGGTAGAAGACAGAGACAGAGTATATCCACGTGTCTGATCTACACCTCACTCAGCCTCCTCAGAAGGAACAGCAGAGGTAGAAGACAGAGATAGAGTATATCCACGTGTCTCACTCAGCCTGATCAGAAGGAACAGCAGAGGTAGAAGACAGAGATAGAGTATATCCACGTGTCTCACTCAGCCTGCTCAGAAGGAACAGCAGAGGTAGAAGACAGAGATAGAGTATATTCACGTGTCTCACTCAGTTTGCTCAGAAGGAACAGCAGAGGTAGAAGACAGAGATAGAGTATATCCACGTGTCTGATCTACACCTCACTCAGCCTGTTAGGAAGGAACAGCAGAGGTAGAAGACAGAGATAGAGTATATCCACGTGTCTCACTCAGTCTGCTCAGAAGGAAGAGCATAGGTATAAGACAGAGATAGAGTATATCCACGTGTCTCACTCAGCCTACTCAGAAGGAACAGCAGAGGTAGAAGACAGGGATAGAATATATCCACGTGTCTGATCTACACCTCACTCAGCCTGCTCAGAAGGAACAGCAGAGGTATAAGACAGAGATAGAGTATATCCACGTGTCTCACTCAGCCTGCTTAGAAGGAACAGCAGAGGTAGAAGACAGAGATAGAGTATATCCACGTGTCTCACTCAGCCTGCTCAGAATGAACAGCAGAGGTAGAAGACAGAGATAGAGTATATATACGTGTCTGATCTACACCTCACTCAGCCTGCTCAAAAGGAACAGCAGAGGTAAAAGACAGAGATAGAGTATATCCACGTGTCTCACTCAGCCTGCTCAGAAGGAACAGCAGAGGTACAAGACAGAGATAGAGTATATCCACGTGTCTGATCTACACCTCACTTAGCCTGCTCAGAAGAAAGAGCAGAGGTAGAAGACAGATATAGAATATATCCACGTGTCTAACTCAGCCTGATCAGAAGGAACAGCAGAGGTAGAAGACAGAGATAGAGTATATCCACGTGTCTCACTCAGCCTGCTCAGAAGGAACAGCAGAGGTAGAAGACAGAGATAGAGTATATCCACGTGTCTCACTCAGCCTGCTCAGAAGGAACAGCAGAGGTAGAAGACAAAGATAGAGTATATCCACGTGTCTCACTCAGCCTGCTCAGAAGGAACAGCAGAGGTAGAAGACAGAGATAGAGTATATCCACGTGTCTGATCTACACCTCACTCAGCCTGTTCGGAAGGAACAGCAGAGATAGAAGACAGAGATAGAGTATATCCACTTGTCTCACTCAACCTGCTCTGAAGAAAGAGCATAGGTAGAAGACAGAGATAGAGTATATCCACGTGTCTCACTCAGCCTGCTCAGAAGAAAATCAGAGGTAGAAGACAGGGATAGAATATATCCACGTTGTCTGATCTACACCTCACTCAGCCTGCTCAGAAGGAACATCAGAGGTATAAGACAGATATAGAGTATATCCACGTGTCTCACTCAGCCTGCTCAGAAGGAACAGCAGAGGTAGAAGACAGAGATAGAGTATATCCAGGTGTCTGATCTACACCTCACTCAGCCTGCTCAGAAGGAACATCAGATGTAGAAAACAGAGATAGAGTATATCCACGTGTCTCACTCAGCCTGCTCAGAAGGAACAGCAGACGTAGAAGACAGAGATAGAGTATATCCACGTGTCTCACTCAGCCTGCTCAGAAGGAACTGCAGAGGTAGAAGACAGAGACAGAGTATATCCACGTGTCTGATCTACACCTCAATCAGCCTGCTCAGAAAGAACAGCAGAGGTAGAAGACAGATATAGAGTATATCCACGTGTCTCACTCAGCCTGTTCAGAAGGAACAGCAGGGGTACACGACAGAGATAGAGTATATCCACGTGTCTGATCTACACCTCACTCAGCCTCCTCAGAAGGAACAGCAGAGGTAGAGAACAGAGATAGAGAATATCCACGTGTCTCACTCAGCCTGCTCAGAAGGAACTGCAGAGGTAGAAGACAGAGATAGAGTATATCCACGTGTCTCACTCAGCCTGCTCAGAAGGAACAGCAGAGGTAGAAGACAGAGATAGAGTATATCCCCGTGTCTCACTCAGCCTGCTCAGAAGGAACAGCAGAGGTAGAAGACAGAGATAGAGTATATCCACGTGTCTGAAATACACCTCACTCAGCCTGTTCGGAAGGAACAGCAGAGGTAGAGGACAGAGATAGAGTATATCCACGTGTCTCACTCAGCCTGCTCAGAAGGAACAGCAGAGGTAGAAGACAGAGATAGAATATATCCACGTGTCTGATCTACACCTCACTCAGCCTGCTCAGAAGGAACAGCAGAGGTATAAGACAGAGATAGAGTATATCCACGTGTCTCACTCAGCCTGCTCAGAAGGAACAGCAGAGGTAGAAGACAGAGATAGAGTATATCCACGTGTCTCACTCAGCCTGCTCAGAAGGAACAGCAGAGGTAGAAGACAGAGATAGAGTATATCTACGTGTCTGATCTACACCTCACTCAGCCTGCTCAGAAGGAACAGCAGAGGTAAAAGAAAGAGATAGAGTATATCCACGTGTCTCACTCAGCCTGCTCAGAAGAAACAGCAGAGGTACAAGACAGAGATAGAGTATATCCACGTGTCTGATCTACACCTCACTCAGCCTGCTCAGAAGAAACAGCAGAGGTAGAAGACAGATATAGAGTATATCCACGTGTCTAACTCAGCCTGCTCAGAAGGAACAGCAGAGGTAGAGGACAGAGATAGAGTATATCCACGTATCTCACTCAGCCTGCTCAGAAGGAAGAGCATAGGTAGAAGACAGAGATATAGTATATCCACGTGTCTCACTCAGCCTGCTCAGAAGGAACAGCAGAGGTAGAAGACAGAGATAGAATATATCCACGTGTCTGATCTACACCTCACTCAGCCTGCTCAGAAGGAACAGCAGAGGTATAAGACAGAGATAGAGTATATCCACGTGTCTCACTCAGCCTGCTCAGAAGGAACAGCAGAGGTAGAAGACAGAGATAGAGTATATCCACGTGTCTCACTCAGCCTGCTCAGAATGAACAGCATAGGTAGAAGACAGAGATAGAGTATATATACGTGTCTGATCTACACCTCACTCAGCCTGCTCAAAAGGAACAGCAGAGGTAAAAGACAGAGATAGAGTATATCCACGTGTCTCACTCAGCCTGCTCAGAAGGAACAGCAGAGGTACAAGACAGAGATAGAGTATATCCACGTGTCTGATCTACACCTTACCTAGCCTGCTCAGAAGAAAAAGCAGAGGTAGAAGACAGATATAGAGTATATCCACGTGTCTAACTCAGCCTGATCAGAAGGAACAGCAGAGGTAGAAGACAGAGATAGAGTATATCCACGTGTCTCACTCAGCCTGCTCAGAAGGAACAGCAGAGGTAGAAGACAGAGATAGAGTATATTCACGTGTCTCACTCAGTTTGCTCAGAAGGAACAGCAGAGGTAGAAGACAGAGATAGAGTATATCCACGTGTCTGATCTACACCTCACTCAGCCTGTTAGGAAGGAACAGCAGAGGTAGAAGACAGAGATAGAGTATATCCACGTGTCTCACTCAGCCTGCTCAGAAGGAACAGCAGAGGTAGAAGACAGGGATTGAATATATCCACGTGTCTGATCTACACCTCACTCAGCCTGCTCAGAAGGAACAGCAGAGGTATAAGACAGAGATAGAGTATATCCACGTGTCTCACTCAGCCTGCTCATAAGGAACAGCAGAGGTAGAAGACAGAGATAGAGTATATCCAGGTGTCTGATATACACCTCACTCAGCCTCCTCAGAAGGAACATCAGAGGTATAAGACAGAGATAGAGTATATTCACGTGTCTCACTCAGTTTGCTCAGAAGGAACAGCAGAGGTAGAAGACAGAGATAGAGTATATCCACGTGTCTGATCTACACCTCACTCAGCCTGTTAGGAAGGAACAGCAGAGGTAGAAGACAAAGATAGAGTATATCCACGTGTCTCACTCAGTCTGCTCAGAAGGAAGAGCATAGGTAGAAGACAGAGATAGAGTATATCCACGTGTCTCACTCAGCCTGCTCAGAAGGAACAGCAGAGGTAGAAGACAGGGATTGAATATATCCACGTGTCTGATCTACACCTCACTCAGCCTGCTCAGAAGAAACAGCAGAGGTATAAGACAGAGATAGAGTATATCCACGTGTCTCACTCAGCCTGCTCATAAGGAACAGCAGAGGTAGAAGACAGAGATAGAGTATATCCAGGTGTCTGATATACACCTCACTCAGCCTCCTCAGAAGGAACATCAGAGGTATAAGACAGAGATAGAGTATATCCACGTGTCTCACTCAGCCTGCTCAGAAGGAACAGCAGACGTAGAAGACAGAGATAGAGTATATCCACGTGTCTGATCTACACCTCACTCAGCCTGCTCAGAAGGAACAGCATAGGTAGAAGACAGAGATAGAGTATATCCACGTGTCTATTCTACACCTCACTCAGCCTGCTCAGAAGGAACAGCAGAGGTATAAGACAGAGATAGAGTATATCCACGTGTCTCACTCAGCCTGCTCAGAAGGAACAGCAGAGGTAAAAGACAGAGATAGAGTATATCCACGTGTCTGATCTACACCTCACTCAGCCTCCTCAGAATGAACAGCAGGTGTAGAAGACAGAGATAGAGTATATCCACGTGTCTCACTCAGCCTGCACAGAATGAACAGCAGAGGTAGAAGACAGAGATAGAGTATATCCACGTGTCTCACTCAGCCTGTTCAGAAGGAACAGCAGGGGTACACGACAGAGATAGAGTATATCCACGTGTCTGATCTACACCTCACTCAGCCTCCTCAGAAGGAACAGCAGAGGTAGAGGACAGAGATAGAGAATATCCACGTGTCTCACTCAGCCTGCTCAGAAGGAACTGCAGAGGTAGAAGACAGAGATAGAGTATATCCACGTGTCTCACTCAGCCTGCTCAGAAGGAACAGCAGAGGTAGAAGACAGAGATAGAGTATATCCACGTGTCTGATCTACACCTCACTCAGCCTGTTCGGAAGGAACAGCAGAGGTAGAGGACAGAGATAGAGTATATCCACGTGTCTCACTCAGCCTGCTCTGAAGGAAGAGCATAGGTAGAAGACAGAGATAGAGTATATCCACGTGTCTCACTCAGCCTGCTCAGAAGGAACAGCAGAGGTAGAAGACAGAGATAGAATATATCCACGTGTCTGATCTACACCTCACTCAGCCTGCTCAGAAGGAACAGCAGAGGTATAAGACAGAGATAGAGTATATCCACGTGTCTCACTCAGCCTGCTTAGAAGGAACAGCAGAGGTAGAAGACAGAGATAGAGTATATCCACGTGTCTCACTCAGCCTGCTCAGAATGAACAGCAGAGGTAGAAGACAGAGATAGAGTATATATACGTGTCTGATCTACACCTCACTCAGCCTGCTCAAAAGGAACAGCAGAGGTAAAAGACAGAGATAGAGTATATCCACGTGTCTCACTCAGCCTGCTCAGAAGGAACAGCAGAGGTACAAGACAGAGATAGAGTATATCCACGTGTCTGATCTACACCTCACTTAGCCTGCTCAGAAGAAAGAGCAGAGGTAGAAGACAGATATAGAATATATCCACGTGTCTAACTCAGCCTGATCAGAAGGAACAGCAGAGGTAGAAGACAGAGATAGAGTATATCCACGTGTCTCACTCAGCCTGCTCAGAAGGAACAGCAGAGGTAGAAGACAGAGACAGAGTATATCCACGTGTCTGATCTACACCTCACTCAGCCTCCTCAGAAGGAACAGCAGAGGTAGAAGACAGAGATAGAGTATATCCACGTGTCTCACTCAGCCTGCTCAGAAGGAACAGCAGAGGTAGAAGACAGAGATAGAGTATATTCACGTGTCTCACTCAGTTTGCTCAGAAGGAACAGCAGAGGTAGAAGACAGAGATAGAGTATATCCACGTGTCTGATCTACACCTCACTCAGCCTGTTAGGAAGGAACAGCAGAGGTAGAAGACAGAGATAGAGTATATCCACGTGTCTCACTCAGTCTGCTCAGAAGGAAGAGCATAGGTATAAGACAGAGATAGAGTATATCCACGTGTCTCACTCAGCCTACTCAGAAGGAACAGCAGAGGTAGAAGACAGGGATAGAATATATCCACGTGTCTGATCTACACCTCACTCAGCCTGCTCAGAAGGAACAGCAGAGGTATAAGACAGAGATAGAGTATATCCACGTGTCTCACTCAGCCTGCTTAGAAGGAACAGCAGAGGTAGAAGACAGAGATAGAGTATATCCACGTGTCTCACTCAGCCTGCTCAGAATGAACAGCAGAGGTAGAAGACAGAGATAGAGTATATATACGTGTCTGATCTACACCTCACTCAGCCTGCTCAAAAGGAACAGCAGAGGTAAAAGACAGAGATAGAGTATATCCACGTGTCTCACTCAGCCTGCTCAGAAGGAACAGCAGAGGTACAAGACAGAGATAGAGTATATCCACGTGTCTGATCTACACCTCACTTAGCCTGCTCAGAAGAAAGAGCAGAGGTAGAAGACAGATATAGAATATATCCACGTGTCTAACTCAGCCTGATCAGAAGGAACAGCAGAGGTAGAAGACAGAGATAGAGTATATCCACGTGTCTCACTCAGCCTGCTCAGAAGGAACAGCAGAGGTAGAAGACAGAGACAGAGTATATCCACGTGTCTGATCTACACCTCACTCAGCCTCCTCAGAAGGAACAGCAGAGGTAGAAGACAGAGATAGAGTATATCCACGTGTCTCACTCAGCCTGATCAGAAGGAACAGCAGAGGTAGAAGACAGAGATAGAGTATATCCACGTGTCTCACTCAGCCTGCTCAGAAGGAACAGCAGAGGTAGAAGACAGAGATAGAGTATATTCACGTGTCTCACTCAGTTTGCTCAGAAGGAACAGCAGAGGTAGAAGACAGAGATAGAGTATATCCACGTGTCTGATCTACACCTCACTCAGCCTGTTAGGAAGGAACAGCAGAGGTAGAAGACAGAGATAGAGTATATCCACGTGTCTCACTCAGTCTGCTCAGAAGGAAGAGCATAGGTATAAGACAGAGATAGAGTATATCCACGTGTCTCACTCAGCCTGCTCAGAAGGAACAGCAGAGGTAGAAGACAGGGATAGAATATATCCACGTGTCTGATCTACACCTCACTCAGCCTGCTCAGAAGGAACAGCAGAGGTATAAGACAGAGATAGAGTATATCCACGTGTCTCACTCAGCCTGCTCAGAAGGAACAGCAGAGGTAGAAGACAGAGATTGAGTATATCCAGGTGTCTGATATACACCTCACTCAGCCTCCTCAGAAGGAACATCAGAGGTATAAGACAGAGATAGAGTATATCCACGTGTCTCACTCAGCCTGATCAGAAGGAACAGCAGAGGTAGAAGACAGAGATAGAGTATTATCCACGTGTCTCACTCAGCCTGCTCAGAAGGAACAGCAGAGGTAGAAGACAGAGATAGAGTATATTCACGTGTCTCACTCAGTTTGCTCAGAAGGAACAGCAGAGGTAGAAGACAGAGATAGAGTATATCCACGTGTCTGATCTACACCTTACTCAGCCTGTTAGGAAGGAACAGCAGAGGTAGAAGACAGAGATAGAGTATATCCACGTGTCTCACTCAGTCTGCTCAGAAGGAAGAGCATAGGTATAAGACAGAGATAGAGTATATCCACGTGTCTCACTCAGCCTGCTCAGAAGGAACAGCAGAGGTAGAAGACAGGGATAGAATATATCCACGTGTCTGATCTACACCTCACTCAGCCTGCTCAGAAGGAACAGCAGAGGTATAAGACAGAGATAGAGTATATCCACGTGTCTCACTCAGCCTGCTTAGAAGGAACAGCAGAGGTAGAAGACAGAGATAGAGTATATCCACGTGTCTCACTCAGCCTGCTCAGAATGAACAGCAGAGGTAGAAGACAGAGATAGAGTATATATATACGTGTCTGATCTACACCTCACTCAGCCTGCTCAAAAGGAACAGCAGAGGTAAAAGACAAAGATAGAGTATATCCACGTGTCTCACTCAGCCTGCTCAGAAGGAACAGCAGAGGTACAAGACAGAGATAGAGTATATCCACGTGTCTGATCTACACCTCACTTAGCCTGCTCAGAAGAAAGAGCAGAGGTAGAAGACAGATATAGAATATATCCACGTGTCTAACTCAGCCTGATCAGAAGGAACAGCAGAGGTAGAAGACAGAGATAGAGTATATCCACGTGTCTCACTCAGCCTGCTCAGAAGGAACAGCAGAGGTAGAAGACAGAGACAGAGTATATCCACGTGTCTGATCTACACCTCACTCAGCCTCCTCAGAAGGAACAGCAGAGGTAGAAGACAGAGATAGAGTATATCCACGTGTCTCACTCAGCCTGATCAGAAGGAACAGCAGAGGTAGAAGACAGAGATAGAGTATATCCACGTGTCTCACTCAGCCTGCTCAGAAGGAACAGCAGAGGTAGAAGACAGAGATAGAGTATATTCACGTGTCTCACTCAGTTTGCTCAGAAGGAACAGCAGAGGTAGAAGACAGAGATAGAGTATATCCACGTGTCTGATCTACACCTCACTCAGCCTGTTAGGAAGGAACAGCAGAGGTAGAAGACAGAGATAGAGTATATCCACGTGTCTCACTCAGTCTGCTCAGAAGGAAGAGCATAGGTATAAGACAGAGATAGAGTATATCCACGTGTCTCACTCAGCCTGCTCAGAAGGAACAGCAGAGGTAGAAGACAGGGATAGAATATATCCACGTGTCTGATCTACACCTCACTCAGCCTGCTCAGAAGGAACAGCAGAGGTATAAGACAGAGATAGAGTATATCCACGTGTCTCACTCAGCCTGCTCATAAGGAACAGCAGAGGTAGAAGACAGAGATAGAGTATATCCAGGTGTCTGATATACACCTCACTCAGCCTCCTCAGAAGGAACATCAGAGGTATAAGACAGAGATAGAGTATATCCACGTGTCTCACTCAGCCTGCTCAGAAGGAACAGCAGACGTAGAAGACAGAGATAGAGTATATCCACGTGTCTGATCTACACCTCACTCAGCCTGCTCAGAAGGAACAGCATAGGTAGAAGACAGAGATAGAGTATATCCACGTGTCTATTCTACACCTCACTCAGCCTGCTCAGAAGGAACAGCAGAGGTATAAGACAGAGATAGAGTTTTTTCTCCCTGTCTCACTCAGCCTGCTCAGAAGGAACAGCAGAGGTAAAAGACAGAGATAGAGTATATCCACGTGTCTGATCTACACCTCACTCAGCCTCCTCAGAATGAACAGCAGGTGTAGAAGACAGAGATAGAGTATATCCACGTGTCTCACTCAGCCTGCACAGAATGAACAGCAGAGGTAGAAGACAGAGATAGAGTATATCCACGTGTCTCACTCAGCCTGTTCAGAAGGAACAGCAGGGGTACACGACAGAGATAGAGTATATCCACGTGTCTGATCTACACCTCACTCAGCCTCCTCAGAAGGAACAGCAGAGGTAGAGGACAGAGATAGAGAATATCCACGTGTCTCACTCAGCCTGCTCAGAAGGAACTGCAGAGGTAGAAGACAGAGATAGAGTATATCCACGTGTCTCACTCAGCCTGCTCAGAAGGAACAGCAGAGGTAGAAGACAGAGATAGAGTATATCCACGTGTCTGATCTACACCTCACTCAGCCTGTTCGGAAGGAACAGCAGAGGTAGAGGACAGAGATAGAGTATATCCACGTGTCTCACTCAGCCTGCTCTGAAGGAAGAGCATAGGTAGAAGACAGAGATAGAGTATATCCACGTGTCTCACTCAGCCTGCTCAGAAGGAACAGCAGAGGTAGAAGAAAGAGATAGAATATATCCACGTGTCTGATCTACACCTCACTCAGCCTGCTCAGAAGGAACAGCAGAGGTATAAGACAGAGATAGAGTATATCCACGTGTCTCACTCAGCCTGTTTAGAAGGAACAGCAGAGGTAGAAGACAGAGATAGAGTATATCCACGTGTCTCACTCAGCCTGCTCAGAATGAACAGCAGAGGTAGAAGACAGAGATAGAGTATATATACGTGTCTGATCTACACCTCACTCAGCCTGCTCAAAAGGAACAGCAGAGGTAAAAGACAGAGATAGAGTATATCCACGTGTCTCACTCAGCCTGCTCAGAAGGAACAGCAGAGGTACAAGACAGAGATAGAGTATATCCACGTGTCTGATCTACACCTCACTTAGCCTGCTCAGAAGAAAGAGCAGAGGTAGAAGACAGATATAGAATATATCCACGTGTCTAACTCAGCCTGATCAGAAGGAACAGCAGAGGTAGAAGACAGAGATAGAGTATATCCACGTGTCTCACTCAGCCTGCTCAGAAGGAACAGCAGAGGTAGAAGACAGAGACAGAGTATATCCACGTGTCTGATCTACACCTCACTCAGCCTCCTCAGAAGGAACAGCAGAGGTAGAAGACAGAGATAGAGTATATCCACGTGTCTCACTCAGCCTGATCAGAAGGAACAGCAGAGGTAGAAGACAGAGATAGAGTATATCCACGTGTCTCACTCAGCCTGCTCAGAAGGAACAGCAGAGGTAGAAGACAGAGATAGAGTATATTCACGTGTCTCACTCAGTTTGCTCAGAAGGAACAGCAGAGGTAGAAGACAGAGATAGAGTATATCCACGTGTCTGATCTACACCTCACTCAGCCTGTTAGGAAGGAACAGCAGAGGTAGAAGACAGAGATAGAGTATATCCACGTGTCTCACTCAGTCTGCTCAGAAGGAAGAGCATAGGTATAAGACAGAGATAGAGTATATCCACGTGTCTCACTCAGCCTGCTCAGAAGGAACAGCAGAGGTAGAAGACAGGGATAGAATATATCCACGTGTCTGATCTACACATCACTCAGCCTGCTCAGAAGGAACATCAGAGGTATAAGACAGAGATAGAGTATATCCAAGTGTCTCACTCAGCCTGCTCAGAAGGAACAGCAGACGTAGAAGACAGAGATAGAGTATATCCACGTGTCTGATCTACACCTCACTCAGCCTGCTCAGAAGGAACAGCATAGGTAGAAGACAGAGATAGAGTATATCCACGTGTCTATTCTACACCTCACTCAGCCTGCTCAGAAGGAACAGCAGAGGTATAAGACAGAGATAGATTATATCCACGTGTCTCACTCAGCCTGCTCAGAAGGAACAACAGAGGTAGAAGACAGAGATAGAGTATATCCACGTGTCTGATCTACACCTCACTCAGCCTCCTCAGAATGAACAGCAGGTGTAGAAGACAGAGATAGAGTATATCCACGTGTCTCACTCAGCCTGCACAGAATGAACAGCAGAGGTAGAAGACAGAGATAGAGTATATCCACGTGTCTGATCAACACCTCACTCAGCCTGTTCGAAAGGAACAGCAGAGATAGAAGACAGAGATAGAGTATATCCACGTGTCCCACTCAGCCTGCTCTGAAGGAAGAGCATAGGTAGAAGACAGAGATAGAGTATATCCACGTGTCTCACTCAGCCTGCTCAGAAGGAACAGCAGAGGTAGAAGACAGGGATAGAATATATCCACGTGTCTGATCTACACCTCACTCAGCCTGCTCAGAAGGAACAGCAGAGGTATAAGACAGATATAGAGTATATCCACGTGTCTCACTCAGCCTGCTCAGAAGGAACAGCAGACGTAGAAGACAGAGATAGAGTATATCCACGTGTCTGATCTACACCTCACTCAGCCTGCTCAGAAGGAACATCAGAGGTATAAGACAGAGATAGAGTATATCCACGTGTCTCACTCAGCCTGTTTAGAAGGAACAGCAGACGTAGAAGACAGATATAGAGTATATCCACGTGTCTGATCTACACCTCACTCAGCCTGCTCAGAAGGAACAGCAGACGTAGAAGACACAGATAGAGTATATTCACGTGTCTCACTCAGCCTGCTCAGAAGGAACAGCAGAGGTTGAAGACAGAGACAGAGTATATCCACGTGTCTGTTCTACACCTCAATCAGCCTGCTCAGAAAGAACAGCAGAGGTAGAAGACAGAGATAGAGTATATCCACGTGTCTCACTCAGCCTGTTCAGAAGGAACAGCAGGGGTAAACGACAGAGATAGAGTATATCCACGTGTCTGATCTACACCTCACTCAGCCTCCTCAGAAGGAACAGCAGAGGTAGAGGACAGAGATAGAGAATATCCACGTGTCTCACTCAGCCTGCTCAGAAGGAACTGCAGAGGTAGAAGACAGAGATAGAGTATATCCACGTGTCTCACTCAGCCTGCTCAGAAGGAACAGCAGAGGTAGAAGACAGAGATAGAGTATATCCACGTGTCTCACTCAGCCTGCTCAGAAGGAACAGCAGAGGTAGAAGACAGAGATAGAGTATATCCACGTGTCTCACTCAGCCTGCTCAGAAGGAACAGCAGAGGTAGAAGACAAAGATAGAGTATATCCACGTGTCTCACTCAGCCTGCTCAGAAGGAACAGCAGAGGTAGAAGACAGAGATAGAGTATATCCACGTGTCTGATCTACACCTCACTCAGCCTGTTCGGAAGGAACAGCAGAGATAGAAGACAGAGATAGAGTATATCCACTTGTCTCACTCAACCTGCTCTGAAGAAAGAGCATAGGTAGAAGACAGAGATAGAGTATATCCACGTGTCTCACTCAGCCTGCTCAGAAGAAAATCAGAGGTAGAAGACAGGGATAGAATATATCCACGTTGTCTGATCTACACCTCACTCAGCCTGCTCAGAAGGAACAGCAGAGGTATAAGACAGATATAGAGTATATCCACGTGTCTCACTCAGCCTGCTCAGAAGGAACAGCAGAGGTAGAAGACAGAGATAGAGTATATCCACGTGTCTGATCTACACCTCACTCAGCCTCCTCAGAAGGAACATCAGAGGTATAAGACAGAGATAGAGTATATCCACGTGTCTCACTCAGCCTGTTCAGAAGGAACAGCAGACGTAGAAGACAGATATAGAGTATATCCACGTGTCTGATCTACACCTCACTCAGCCTGCTCAGAAGGAACAGCAGAGGTAGAAGACAGATATAGAATATATCCACGTGTCTGATCTACACCTCACTCAGCCTGCTCAGAAGGAACATCAGATGTAGAAGACAGAGATAGAGTATATCCACGTGTCTCACTCAGCCTGCTCAGAAGGAACAGCAGAGGTAGAAGACAGAGATAGAGTATATCCACGTGTCTCACTCAGCCTGTTCAGAAGAAACAGCAGGGGTACACGACAGAGATAGAGTATATCCACGTGTCTGATCTACACCTCACTCAGCCTCCTCAGAAGGAACTGCAGAGGTAGAAGACAGAGATAGAGTATATCCACGTGTCTCACTCAGCCTGCTCAGAAGGAACAGCAGAGGTAGAAGACAGAGATAGAGTATATCCACGTGTCTCACTCAGCCTGCTCAGAAGGAACAGCAGAGGTAGAAGACAGAGATAGAGTATATCCACGTGTCTGATCTACACCTTACTCAGCCTGTTCGGAAGTAACAGCAGAGGTAGAGGACAGAGATAGGGTATATCCACGTGTCTCACTCAGCCTGCTTAGAAGGAAGAGCATAGGTAGAAGACAGAGATAGAGTATATCCACGTGTCTCACTCAGCCTGCTCAGAAGGAGCAGCAGAGGTAGAAGACAGAGATAGAATATATCCACGTGTCTGATCTACACCTCCCTCAGCCTGCTCAGAAGGAACAGCAGAGGTATAAGACAGAGATAGAGTATATCCACGTGTCTCACTCAGCCTGCTCAGAAGGAACAGCAGAGGTAGAAGACAGAGATAGAGTATATCCACGTGTCTCACTCAGCCTGCTCAGAATGAACAGCAGAGGTAGAAGACAGAGATAGAGTATATCTACGTGTCTGATCTACACCTCACTCAGCCTGCTCAGAAGGAACAGCAGAGGTAAAATACAGAGATAGAGTATATCCACGTGTCTCACTCAGCCTGCTCAGAAGGAACAGCAGAGGTACAAGACAGAGATAGAGTATATCCACGTGTCTGATCTACACCTCACTCAGCATGCTCAGAATGAACAGCAGAGGTAGAAGACAGATATAGAGTATATCCACGTGTCTCACTCAGCCTGCACAGAATGAACAGCAGAGGTAGAAGACAGAGATAGAGTATATCCACGTGTCTGATCTACACCTCACTCAGCCTCCTCAGAATGAACAGCAGGTGTAGAAGACAGAGATAGAGTATATCCACGTGTCTCACTCAGCCTGCACAGAATGAACAGCAGAGGTAGAAGACAGAGATAGAGTATATCCACGTGTCTGATCAACACCTCACTCAGCCTGTTCGAAAGGAACAGCAGAGATAGAAGACAGAGATAGAGTATATCCACGTGTCTCACTCAGCCTGCTCTGAAGGAAGAGCATAGGTAGAAGACAGAGATAGAGTATATCCACGTGTCTCACTCAGCCTGCTCAGAAGGAACAGCAGAGGTAGAAGACAGGGATAGAATATATCCACGTGTCTGATCTACACCTCACTCAGCCTGCTCAGAAGGAACAGCAGAGGTATAAGACAGATATAGAGTATATCCACGTGTCTCACTCAGCCTGCTCAGAAGGAACAGCAGACGTAGAAGACAGAGATAGAGTATATCCACGTGTCTGATCTACACCTCACTCAGCCTGCTCAGAAGGAACATCAGAGGTATAAGACAGAGATAGAGTATATCCACGTGTCTCACTCAGCCTGTTTAGAAGGAACAGCAGACGTAGAAGACAGATATAGAGTATATCCACGTGTCTGATCTACACCTCACTCAGCCTGCTCAGAAGGAACAGCAGACGTAGAAGACACAGATAGAGTATATTCACGTGTCTCACTCAGCCTGCTCAGAAGGAACAGCAGAGGTTGAAGACAGAGACAGAGTATATCCACGTGTCTGTTCTACACCTCAATCAGCCTGCTCAGAAAGAACAGCAGAGGTAGAAGACAGAGATAGAGTATATCCACGTGTCTCACTCAGCCTGTTCAGAAGGAACAGCAGGGGTAAACGACAGAGATAGAGTATATCCACGTGTCTGATCTACACCTCACTCAGCCTCCTCAGAAGGAACAGCAGAGGTAGAGGACAGAGATAGAGAATATCCACGTGTCTCACTCAGCCTGCTCAGAAGGAACTGCAGAGGTAGAAGACAGAGATAGAGTATATCCACGTGTCTCACTCAGCCTGCTCAGAAGGTACAGCAGAGGTAGAAGACAGAGATAGAGTATATCCACGTGTCTCACTCAGCCTGCTCAGAAAAAACAGCAGAGGTAGAAGACAGAGATAGAGTATATCCACGTGTCTCACTCAGCCTGCTCAGAAGGAACAGCAGAGGTAGAAGACAAAGATAGAGTATATCCACGTGTCTCACTCAGCCTGCTCAGAAGGAACAGCAGAGGTTGAAGACAGAGATAGAGTATATCCACGTGTCTGATCTACACCTCACTCAGCCTGTTCGGAAGGAACAGCAGAGATAGAAGACAGAGATAGAGTATATCCACTTGTCTCACTCAACCTGCTCTGAAGAAAGAGCATAGGTAGAAGACAGAGATAGAGTATATCCACGTGTCTCACTCAGCCTGCTCAGAAGAAAATCAGAGGTAGAAGACAGGGATAGAATATATCCACGTTGTCTGATCTACACCTCACTCAGCCTGCTCAGAAGGAACAGCAGAGGTATAAGACAGATATAGAGTATATCCACGTGTCTCACTCAGCCTGCTCAGAAGGAACAGCAGAGGTAGAAGACAGAGATAGAGTATATCCACGTGTCTGATCTACACCTCACTCAGCCTCCTCAGAAGGAACATCAGAGGTATAAGACAGAGATAGAGTATATCCACGTGTCTCACTCAGCCTGTTCAGAAGGAACAGCAGACGTAGAAGACAGATATAGAGTATATCCACGTGTCTGATCTACACCTCACTCAGCCTGCTCAGAAGGAACAGCAGAGGTAGAAGACAGATATAGAATATATCCACGTGTCTGATCTACACCTCACTCAGCCTGCTCAGAAGGAACATCAGAGGTAGAAGACAGAGATAGAGTATATCCACGTGTCTCACTCAGCCTGCTCAGAAGGAACAGCAGAGGTAGAAGACAGAGATAGAGTATATCCACGTGTCTCACTCAGCCTGTTCAGAAGAAACAGCAGGGGTACACGACAGAGATAGAGTATATCCACGTGTCTGATCTACACCTCACTCAGCCTGCTCAGAAGGAACATCAGAGGTAGAAGACAGAGATAGAGTATATCCACGTGTCTCACTCAGCCTGCTCAGAAGGAACAGCAGAGGTAGAAGACAGAAATAGAGTATATCCACGTGTCTCACTCAGCCTGTTCAGAAGAAACAGCAGGGGTACACGACAGAGATAGAGTATATCCACGTGTCTGATCTACACCTCACTCAGCCTCCTCAGAAGGAACTGCAGAGGTAGAAGACAGAGATAGAGTATATCCACGTGTCTCACTCAGCCTGCTCAGAAGGAACAGCAGAGGTAGAAGACAGAGATAGAGTATATCCACGTGTCTCACTCAGCCTGCTCAGAAGGAACAGCAGAGGTAGAAGACAGAGATAGAGTATATCCACGTGTCTGATCTACACCTTACTCAGCCTGTTCGGAAGTAACAGCAGAGGTAGAGGACAGAGATAGGGTATATCCACGTGTCTCACTCAGCCTGCTTAGAAGGAAGAGCATAGGTAGAAGACAGAGATAGAGTATATCCACGTGTCTCACTCAGCCTGCTCAGAAGGAACAGCAGAGGTAGAAGACAGAGATAGAATATATCCACGTGTCTGATCTACACCTCCCTCAGCCTGCTCAGAAGGAACAGCAGAGGTATAAGACAGAGATAGAGTATATCCACGTGTCTCACTCAGCCTGCTCAGAAGGAACAGCAGAGGTAGAAGACAGAGATAGAGTATATCCACGTGTCTCACTCAGCCTGCTCAGAATGAACAGCAGAGGTAGAAGACAGAGATAGAGTATATCTACGTGTCTGATCTACACCTCACTCAGCCTGCTCAGAAGGAACAGCAGAGGTAAAATACAGAGATAGAGTATATCCACGTGTCTCACTCAGCCTGCTCAGAAGGAACAGCAGAGGTACAAGACAGAGATAGAGTATATCCACGTGTCTGATCTACACCTCACTCAGCATGCTCAGAAGAAACAGCAGAGGTAGAAGACAGATATAGAGTATATCCACGTGTCTAACTCAGCCTGCTCAGAAGGAACAGCAGAGGTAGAAGACAGAGATAGAGTATATCCATGTGTCTCACTCAGCCTGCTCAGAAGGAACAGCAGAGGTAGAAGACAGAGACAGAGTATATCCACGTGTCTGATCTACACCTCACTCAGCCTCCTCAGAAGGAACAGCAGAGGTAGAAGACAGAGATAGAGTATATCCTCGTGTCTCACTCAGCCTGCTCAGAATGAACAGCAGAGGTAGAAGACAGAGATAGAGTATATCTACGTGTCTGATCTACACCTCACTCAGCCTGCTCAGAAGGAACAGCAGAGGTAGAAGACAGATATAGAATATATCCACGTGTCTGATCTACACCTCACTCAGCCTGCTCAGAAGGAACATCAGAGGTAGAAGACAGAGATAGAGTATATCCACGTGTCTCACTCAGCCTGCTCAGAAGGAACAGCAGAGGTAGAAGACAGAGACAGAGTATATCCACGTGTCTGATCTACACCTCACTCAGCATGCTCAGAAGAAACAGCAGAGGTAGAAGACAGATATAGAGTATATCCACGTGTCTAACTCAGCCTGCTCAGAAGGAACAGCAGAGGTAGAAGACAGAGATAGAGTATATCCACGTGTCTCACTCAGCCTGCTCAGAAGGAACAGCAGAGGTAGAAGACAGAGACAGAGTATATCCACGTGTCTGATCTACACCTCACTCAGCCTCCTCAGAAGGAACAGCAGAGGTAGAAGACAGAGATAGAGTATATCCTCGTGTCTCACTCAGCCTGATCAGAAGGAACAGCCGAGCTAGAAGACAGAGATAGAGTATATCCACGTGTCTCACTCAGCCTGCTCAGAAGGAACAGCAGAGGTAGAAGACAGAGATAGAGTATATTCACGTGTCTCACTCAGCCTGCTCAGAAGGAACAGCAGAGGTAGAAGACAGAGATACAGTATATCCACGTGTCTCACTCAGTCTGCTCAGAAAGAAGAGCATAGGTAGAAGACAGAGATAGAGTATATCCACGTGTCTCACTCAGCCTGCTCAGAAGGAACAGCAGAGGTAGAAGACAGGGATAGAATATATCCACGTGTCTGATCTACACCTCACTCAGCCTGCTCAGAAGGAACAGCAGAGGTATAAGACAGAGATAGAGTATATCCACGTGTCTCACTCAGCCTGCTCAGAAGGAACAGCAGAGGTAGAAGACAGAGATAGAGTATATCCAGGTGTCTGATCTACACCTCACTCAGCCTCCTCAGAAGGAACATCAGAGGTATAAGACAGAGATAGAGTATATCCACGTGTCTCACTCAGCCTGCTCAGAAGGAACAGCAGACGTAGAAGACAGAGATAGAGTGTATCCACGTGTCTATTCTACACCTCACTCAGCCTGCTCAGACGGAACAGCATAGGTAGAAGACAGAGATAGAGTATATCCACGTGTCTATTCTACACCTCACTCAGCCTGCTCAGAAGGAACAGCAGAGGTATAAGACAGAGATAGAGTATATCCACGTGTCTCACTCAGCCTGCTCAGAAGGAACAGCAGAGGTAGAAGACAGAGACAGAGTATATCCACGTGTCTGATCTACACCTCACTCAGCCTCCTCAGAAGGAACAGCAGAGGTAGAAGACAGAGATAGAGTATATCCTCGTGTCTCACTCAGCCTGCTCAGAATGAACAGCAGAGGTAGAAGACAGAGATAGAGTATATCTACGTGTCTGATCTACACCTCACTCAGCCTGCTCAGAAGGAACAGCAGAGGTAAAATACAGAGATAGAGTATATCCACATGTCTCACTCAGCCTGCTCAGAAGGAACAGCAGAGGTACAAGACAGAGATAGAGTATATCCACGTGTCTGATCTACACCTCACTCAGCATGCTCAGAAGAAACAGCACAGGTAGAAGACAGATATAGAGTATATCCACGTGTCTAACTCAGCCTGCTCAGAAGGAACAGCAGAGGTAGAAGACAGAGATAGAGTATATCCACGTGTCTCACTCAGCCTGCTCAGAAGGAACAGCAGAGGTAGAAGACAGAGACAGAGTATATCCACGTGTCTGATCTACACCTCACTCAGCCTCCTCAGAAGGAACAGCAGAGGTAGAAGACAGAGATAGAGTATATCCTCGTGTCTCACTCAGCCTGATCAGAAGGAACAGCCGAGCTAGAAGACAGAGATAGAGTATATCCACGTGTCTCACTCAGCCTGCTCAGAAGGAACAGCAGAGGTAGAAGACAGAGATAGAGTATATCCACGTGTCTCACTCAGCCTGCTCAGAAGGAACAGCAGAGGTAGAAGACAGAGATAGAGTATATCCACGTGTCTCACTCAGCCTGTTCAGAAGAAACAGCAGGGGTACACGACAGAGATAGAGTATATCCACGTGTCTGATCTACACCTCACTCAGCCTCCTCAGAAGGAACTGCAGAGGTAGAAGACAGAGATAGAGTATATCCACGTGTCTCACTCATCCTGCTCAGAAGGAACAGCAGAGGTAGAAGACAGAGATAGAGTATATCCACGTGTCTCACTCAGCCTGCTCAGAAGGAACAGCAGAGGTAGAAGACAGAGATAGAGTATATCCACGTGTCTGATCTACACCTTACTCAGCCTGTTCGGAAGTAACAGCAGAGGTAGAGGACAGAGATAGGGTATATCCACGTGTCTCACTCAGCCTGCTTAGAAGGAAGAGCATAGGTAGAAGACAGAGATAGAGTATATCCACGTGTCTCACTCAGCCTGCTCAGAAGGAACAGCAGAGGTAGAAGACAGAGATAGAATATATCCACGTGTCTGATCTACACCTCCCTCAGCCTGCTCAGAAGGAACAGCAGAGGTATAAGACAGAGATAGAGTATATCCACGTGTCTCACTCAGCCTGCTCAGAAGGAACAGCAGAGGTAGAAGACAGAGATAGAGTATATCCACGTGTCTCACTCAG
Organism: Crossaster papposus; assembly: GCA_037893245.1. Lineage (NCBI taxonomy): Eukaryota > Metazoa > Echinodermata > Asteroidea > Velatida > Solasteridae > Crossaster > Crossaster papposus. The sequence goes on along the minus strand of JBAIAA010001433.1, from coordinate 83,364 downwards.
CCTGCTCAGAATGAACAGCAGAGGTAGAAGACAGAGATAGAGTATATCTACGTGTCTGATCTACACCTCACTCAGCCTGCTCAGAAGGAACAGCAGAGGTAAAATACAGAGATAGAGTATATCCACGTGTCTCACTCAGCCTGCTCAGAAGGAACAGCAGAGGTACAAGACAGAGATAGAGTATATCCACGTGTCTGATCTACACCTCACTCAGCATGCTCAGAAGAAACAGCAGAGGTAGAAGACAGATATAGAGTATATCCACGTGTCTAACTCAGCCTGCTCAGAAGGAACAGCAGAGGTAGAAGACAGAGATAGAGTATATCCACGTGTCTCACTCAGCCTGCTCAGAAGGAACAGCAGAGGTAGAAGACAGAGACAGAGTATATCCACGTGTCTGATCTACACCTCCCTCAGCCTCCTCAGAAGGAACAGCAGAGGTAGAAGACAGAGATAGAGTATATCCTCGTGTCTCACTCAGCCTGCTCAGAATGAACAGCAGAGGTAGAAGACAGAGATAGAGTATATCTACGTGTCTGATCTACACCTCACTCAGCCTGCTCAGAAGGAACAGCAGAGGTAAAATACAGAGATAGAGTATATCCACGTGTCTCACTCAGCCTGCTCAGAAGGAACAGCAGAGGTACAAGACAGAGATAGAGTATATCCACGTGTCTCACTCAGCCTGCTCAGAAGGAACAGCAGAGGTAGAAGACAGAGATAGAGTATATCCACGTGTCTCACTCAGCCTGCTCAGAAGGAACAGCAGAGGTAGAAGACAAAGATAGAGTATATCCACGTGTCTCACTCAGCCTGCTCAGAAGGAACAGCAGAGGTAGAAGACAGAGATAGAGTATATCCACGTGTCTGATCTACACCTCACTCAGCCTGTTCGGAAGGAACAGCAGAGATAGAAGACAGAGATAGAGTATATCCACTTGTCTCACTCAACCTGCTCTGAAGAAAGAGCATAGGTAGAAGACAGAGATAGAGTATATCCACGTGTCTCACTCAGCCTGCTCAGAAGAAAATCAGAGGTAGAAGACAGGGATAGAATATATCCACGTTGTCTGATCTACACCTCACTCAGCCTGCTCAGAAGGAACAGCAGAGGTATAAGACAGATATAGAGTATATCCACGTGTCTCACTCAGCCTGCTCAGAAGGAACAGCAGAGGTAGAAGACAGAGATAGAGTATATCCACGTGTCTGATCTACACCTCACTCAGCCTCCTCAGAAGGAACATCAGAGGTATAAGACAGAGATAGAGTATATCCACGTGTCTCACTCAGCCTGTTCAGAAGGAACAGCAGACGTAGAAGACAGATATAGAGTATATCCACGTGTCTGATCTACACCTCACTCAGCCTGCTCAGAAGGAACAGCAGAGGTAGAAGACAGATATAGAATATATCCACGTGTCTGATCTACACCTCACTCAGCCTGCTCAGAAGGAACATCAGATGTAGAAGACAGAGATAGAGTATATCCACGTGTCTCACTCAGCCTGCTCAGAAGGAACAGCAGAGGTAGAAGACAGAGATAGAGTATATCCACGTGTCTCACTCAGCCTGTTCAGAAGAAACAGCAGGGGTACACGACAGAGATAGAGTATATCCACGTGTCTGATCTACACCTCACTCAGCCTCCTCAGAAGGAACTGCAGAGGTAGAAGACAGAGATAGAGTATATCCACGTGTCTCACTCAGCCTGCTCAGAAGGAACAGCAGAGGTAGAAGACAGAGATAGAGTATATCCACGTGTCTCACTCAGCCTGCTCAGAAGGAACAGCAGAGGTAGAAGACAGAGATAGAGTATATCCACGTGTCTGATCTACACCTTACTCAGCCTGTTCGGAAGTAACAGCAGAGGTAGAGGACAGAGATAGGGTATATCCACGTGTCTCACTCAGCCTGCTTAGAAGGAAGAGCATAGGTAGAAGACAGAGATAGAGTATATCCACGTGTCTCACTCAGCCTGCTCAGAAGGAGCAGCAGAGGTAGAAGACAGAGATAGAATATATCCACGTGTCTGATCTACACCTCCCTCAGCCTGCTCAGAAGGAACAGCAGAGGTATAAGACAGAGATAGAGTATATCCACGTGTCTCACTCAGCCTGCTCAGAAGGAACAGCAGAGGTAGAAGACAGAGATAGAGTATATCCACGTGTCTCACTCAGCCTGCTCAGAATGAACAGCAGAGGTAGAAGACAGAGATAGAGTATATCTACGTGTCTGATCTACACCTCACTCAGCCTGCTCAGAAGGAACAGCAGAGGTAAAATACAGAGATAGAGTATATCCACGTGTCTCACTCAGCCTGCTCAGAAGGAACAGCAGAGGTACAAGACAGAGATAGAGTATATCCACGTGTCTGATCTACACCTCACTCAGCATGCTCAGAATGAACAGCAGAGGTAGAAGACAGATATAGAGTATATCCACGTGTCTCACTCAGCCTGCACAGAATGAACAGCAGAGGTAGAAGACAGAGATAGAGTATATCCACGTGTCTGATCTACACCTCACTCAGCCTCCTCAGAATGAACAGCAGGTGTAGAAGACAGAGATAGAGTATATCCACGTGTCTCACTCAGCCTGCACAGAATGAACAGCAGAGGTAGAAGACAGAGATAGAGTATATCCACGTGTCTGATCAACACCTCACTCAGCCTGTTCGAAAGGAACAGCAGAGATAGAAGACAGAGATAGAGTATATCCACGTGTCTCACTCAGCCTGCTCTGAAGGAAGAGCATAGGTAGAAGACAGAGATAGAGTATATCCACGTGTCTCACTCAGCCTGCTCAGAAGGAACAGCAGAGGTAGAAGACAGGGATAGAATATATCCACGTGTCTGATCTACACCTCACTCAGCCTGCTCAGAAGGAACAGCAGAGGTATAAGACAGATATAGAGTATATCCACGTGTCTCACTCAGCCTGCTCAGAAGGAACAGCAGACGTAGAAGACAGAGATAGAGTATATCCACGTGTCTGATCTACACCTCACTCAGCCTGCTCAGAAGGAACATCAGAGGTATAAGACAGAGATAGAGTATATCCACGTGTCTCACTCAGCCTGTTTAGAAGGAACAGCAGACGTAGAAGACAGATATAGAGTATATCCACGTGTCTGATCTACACCTCACTCAGCCTGCTCAGAAGGAACAGCAGACGTAGAAGACACAGATAGAGTATATTCACGTGTCTCACTCAGCCTGCTCAGAAGGAACAGCAGAGGTTGAAGACAGAGACAGAGTATATCCACGTGTCTGTTCTACACCTCAATCAGCCTGCTCAGAAAGAACAGCAGAGGTAGAAGACAGAGATAGAGTATATCCACGTGTCTCACTCAGCCTGTTCAGAAGGAACAGCAGGGGTAAACGACAGAGATAGAGTATATCCACGTGTCTGATCTACACCTCACTCAGCCTCCTCAGAAGGAACAGCAGAGGTAGAGGACAGAGATAGAGAATATCCACGTGTCTCACTCAGCCTGCTCAGAAGGAACTGCAGAGGTAGAAGACAGAGATAGAGTATATCCACGTGTCTCACTCAGCCTGCTCAGAAGGTACAGCAGAGTTAGAAGACAGAGATAGAGTATATCCACGTGTCTCACTCAGCCTGCTCAGAAGGAACAGCAGAGGTAGAAGACAGAGATAGAGTATATCCACGTGTCTCACTCAGCCTGCTCAGAAGGAACAGCAGAGGTAGAAGACAAAGATAGAGTATATCCACGTGTCTCACTCAGCCTGCTCAGAAGGAACAGCAGAGGTTGAAGACAGAGATAGAGTATATCCACGTGTCTGATCTACACCTCACTCAGCCTGTTCGGAAGGAACAGCAGAGATAGAAGACAGAGATAGAGTATATCCACTTGTCTCACTCAACCTGCTCTGAAGAAAGAGCATAGGTAGAAGACAGAGATAGAGTATATCCACGTGTCTCACTCAGCCTGCTCAGAAGAAAATCAGAGGTAGAAGACAGGGATAGAATATATCCACGTTGTCTGATCTACACCTCACTCAGCCTGCTCAGAAGGAACAGCAGAGGTATAAGACAGATATAGAGTATATCCACGTGTCTCACTCAGCCTGCTCAGAAGGAACAGCAGAGGTAGAAGACAGAGATAGAGTATATCCACGTGTCTGATCTACACCTCACTCAGCCTCCTCAGAAGGAACATCAGAGGTATAAGACAGAGATAGAGTATATCCACGTGTCTCACTCAGCCTGTTCAGAAGGAACAGCAGACGTAGAAGACAGATATAGAGTATATCCACGTGTCTGATCTACACCTCACTCAGCCTGCTCAGAAGGAACAGCAGAGGTAGAAGACAGATATAGAATATATCCACGTGTCTGATCTACACCTCACTCAGCCTGCTCAGAAGGAACATCAGAGGTAGAAGACAGAGATAGAGTATATCCACGTGTCTCACTCAGCCTGCTCAGAAGGAACAGCAGAGGTAGAAGACAGAGATAGAGTATATCCACGTGTCTCACTCAGCCTGTTCAGAAGAAACAGCAGGGGTACACGACAGAGATAGAGTATATCCACGTGTCTGATCTACACCTCACTCAGCCTCCTCAGAAGGAACTGCAGAGGTAGAAGACAGAGATAGAGTATATCCACGTGTCTCACTCAGCCTGCTCAGAAGGAACAGCAGAGGTAGAAGACAGAGATAGAGTATATCCACGTGTCTCACTCAGCCTGCTCAGAAGGAACAGCAGAGGTAGAAGACAGAGATAGAGTATATCCACGTGTCTGATCTACACCTTACTCAGCCTGTTCGGAAGTAACAGCAGAGGTAGAGGACAGAGATAGGGTATATCCACGTGTCTCACTCAGCCTGCTTAGAAGGAAGAGCATAGGTAGAAGACAGAGATAGAGTATATCCACGTGTCTCACTCAGCCTGCTCAGAAGGAACAGCAGAGGTAGAAGACAGAGATAGAATATATCCACGTGTCTGATCTACACCTCCCTCAGCCTGCTCAGAAGGAACAGCAGAGGTATAAGACAGAGATAGAGTATATCCACGTGTCTCACTCAGCCTGCTCAGAAGGAACAGCAGAGGTAGAAGACAGAGATAGAGTATATCCACGTGTCTCACTCAGCCTGCTCAGAATGAACAGCAGAGGTAGAAGACAGAGATAGAGTATATCTACGTGTCTGATCTACACCTCACTCAGCCTGCTCAGAAGGAACAGCAGAGGTAAAATACAGAGATAGAGTATATCCACGTGTCTCACTCAGCCTGCTCAGAAGGAACAGCAGAGGTACAAGACAGAGATAGAGTATATCCACGTGTCTGATCTACACCTCACTCAGCATGCTCAGAAGAAACAGCAGAGGTAGAAGACAGATATAGAGTATATCCACGTGTCTAACTCAGCCTGCTCAGAAGGAACAGCAGAGGTAGAAGACAGAGATAGAGTATATCCATGTGTCTCACTCAGCCTGCTCAGAAGGAACAGCAGAGGTAGAAGACAGAGACAGAGTATATCCACGTGTCTGATCTACACCTCACTCAGCCTCCTCAGAAGGAACAGCAGAGGTAGAAGACAGAGATAGAGTATATCCTCGTGTCTCACTCAGCCTGCTCAGAATGAACAGCAGAGGTAGAAGACAGAGATAGAGTATATCTACGTGTCTGATCTACACCTCACTCAGCCTGCTCAGAAGGAACAGCAGAGGTAGAAGACAGATATAGAATATATCCACGTGTCTGATCTACACCTCACTCAGCCTGCTCAGAAGGAACATCAGAGGTAGAAGACAGAGATAGAGTATATCCACGTGTCTCACTCAGCCTGCTCAGAAGGAACAGCAGAGGTAGAAGACAGAGACAGAGTATATCCACGTGTCTGATCTACACCTCACTCAGCATGCTCAGAAGAAACAGCAGAGGTAGAAGACAGATATAGAGTATATCCACGTGTCTAACTCAGCCTGCTCAGAAGGAACAGCAGAGGTAGAAGACAGAGATAGAGTATATCCACGTGTCTCACTCAGCCTGCTCAGAAGGAACAGCAGAGGTAGAAGACAGAGACAGAGTATATCCACGTGTCTGATCTACACCTCACTCAGCCTCCTCAGAAGGAACAGCAGAGGTAGAAGACAGAGATAGAGTATATCCTCGTGTCTCACTCAGCCTGATCAGAAGGAACAGCCGAGCTAGAAGACAGAGATAGAGTATATCCACGTGTCTCACTCAGCCTGCTCAGAAGGAACAGCAGAGGTAGAAGACAGAGATAGAGTATATTCACGTGTCTCACTCAGCCTGCTCAGAAGGAACAGCAGAGGTAGAAGACAGAGATACAGTATATCCACGTGTCTCACTCAGTCTGCTCAGAAAGAAGAGCATAGGTAGAAGACAGAGATAGAGTATATCCACGTGTCTCACTCAGCCTGCTCAGAAGGAACAGCAGAGGTAGAAGACAGGGATAGAATATATCCACGTGTCTGATCTACACCTCACTCAGCCTGCTCAGAAGGAACAGCAGAGGTATAAGACAGAGATAGAGTATATCCACGTGTCTCACTCAGCCTGCTCAGAAGGAACAGCAGAGGTAGAAGACAGAGATAGAGTATATCCAGGTGTCTGATCTACACCTCACTCAGCCTCCTCAGAAGGAACATCAGAGGTATAAGACAGAGATAGAGTATATCCACGTGTCTCACTCAGCCTGCTCAGAAGGAACAGCAGACGTAGAAGACAGAGATAGAGTGTATCCACGTGTCTATTCTACACCTCACTCAGCCTGCTCAGACGGAACAGCATAGGTAGAAGACAGAGATAGAGTATATCCACGTGTCTATTCTACACCTCACTCAGCCTGCTCAGAAGGAACAGCAGAGGTATAAGACAGAGATAGAGTATATCCACGTGTCTCACTCAGCCTGCTCAGAAGGAACAGCAGAGGTAGAAGACAGAGACAGAGTATATCCACGTGTCTGATCTACACCTCACTCAGCCTCCTCAGAAGGAACAGCAGAGGTAGAAGACAGAGATAGAGTATATCCTCGTGTCTCACTCAGCCTGCTCAGAATGAACAGCAGAGGTAGAAGACAGAGATAGAGTATATCTACGTGTCTGATCTACACCTCACTCAGCCTGCTCAGAAGGAACAGCAGAGGTAAAATACAGAGATAGAGTATATCCACATGTCTCACTCAGCCTGCTCAGAAGGAACAGCAGAGGTACAAGACAGAGATAGAGTATATCCACGTGTCTGATCTACACCTCACTCAGCATGCTCAGAAGAAACAGCAGAGGTAGAAGACAGATATAGAGTATATCCACGTGTCTAACTCAGCCTGCTCAGAAGGAACAGCAGAGGTAGAAGACAGAGATAGAGTATATCCACGTGTCTCACTCAGCCTGCTCAGAAGGAACAGCAGAGGTAGAAGACAGAGACAGAGTATATCCACGTGTCTGATCTACACCTCACTCAGCCTCCTCAGAAGGAACAGCAGAGGTAGAAGACAGAGATAGAGTATATCCTCGTGTCTCACTCAGCCTGATCAGAAGGAACAGCCGAGCTAGAAGACAGAGATAGAGTATATCCACGTGTCTCACTCAGCCTGCTCAGAAGGAACAGCAGAGGTAGAAGACAGAGATAGAGTATATCCACGTGTCTCACTCAGCCTGCTCAGAAGGAACAGCAGAGGTAGAAGACAGAGATAGAGTATATCCACGTGTCTCACTCAGCCTGTTCAGAAGAAACAGCAGGGGTAAACGACAGAGATAGAGTATATCCACGTGTCTGATCTACACCTCACTCAGCCTCCTCAGAAGGAACTGCAGAGGTAGAAGACAGAGATAGAGTATATCCACGTGTCTCACTCATCCTGCTCAGAAGGAACAGCAGAGGTAGAAGACAGAGATAGAGTATATCCACGTGTCTCACTCAGCCTGCTCAGAAGGAACAGCAGAGGTAGAAGACAGAGATAGAGTATATCCACGTGTCTGATCTACACCTTACTCAGCCTGTTCGGAAGTAACAGCAGAGGTAGAGGACAGAGATAGGGTATATCCACGTGTCTCACTCAGCCTGCTTAGAAGGAAGAGCATAGGTAGAAGACAGAGATAGAGTATATCCACGTGTCTCACTCAGCCTGCTCAGAAGGAACAGCAGAGGTAGAAGACAGAGATAGAATATATCCACGTGTCTGATCTACACCTCCCTCAGCCTGCTCAGAAGGAACAGCAGAGGTATAAGACAGAGATAGAGTATATCCACGTGTCTCACTCAGCCTGCTCAGAAGGAACAGCAGAGGTAGAAGACAGAGATAGAGTATATCCACGTGTCTCACTCAGCCTGCTCAGAATGAACAGCAGAGGTAGAAGACAGAGATAGAGTATATCTACGTGTCTGATCTACACCTCACTCAGCCTGCTCAGAAGGAACAGCAGAGGTAAAATACAGAGATAGAGTATATCCACGTGTCTCACTCAGCCTGCTCAGAAGGAACAGCAGAGGTACAAGACAGAGATAGAGTATATCCACGTGTCTGATCTACACCTCACTCAGCATGCTCAGAAGAAACAGCAGAGGTAGAAGACAGATATAGAGTATATCCACGTGTCTAACTCAGCCTGCTCAGAAGGAACAGCAGAGGTAGAAGACAGAGATAGAGTATATCCACGTGTCTCACTCAGCCTGCTCAGAAGGAACAGCAGAGGTAGAAGACAGAGACAGAGTATATCCACGTGTCTGATCTACACCTCCCTCAGCCTCCTCAGAAGGAACAGCAGAGGTAGAAGACAGAGATAGAGTATATCCTCGTGTCTCACTCAGCCTGCTCAGAATGAACAGCAGAGGTAGAAGACAGAGATAGAGTATATCTACGTGTCTGATCTACACCTCACTCAGCCTGCTCAGAAGGAACAGCAGAGGTAAAATACAGAGATAGAGTATATCCACGTGTCTCACTCAGCCTGCTCAGAAGGAACAGCAGAGGTACAAGACAGAGATAGAGTATATCCACGTGTCTGATCTACACCTCACTCAGCATGCTCAGAAGAAACAGCAGAGGTAGAAGACAGATATAGAGTATATCCACGTGTCTAACTCAGCCTGCTCAGAAGGAACAGCAGAGGTAGAAGACAGAGATAGAGTATATCCACGTGTCTCACTCAGCCTGCTCAGAAGGAACAGCAGAGGTAGAAGACAGAGACAGAGTATATCCACGTGTCTGATCTACACCTCACTCAGCCTCCTCAGAAGGAACAGCAGAGGTAGAAGACAGAGATAGAGTATATCCTCGTGTCTCACTCAGCCTGATCAGAAGGAACAGCCGAGCTAGAAGACAGAGATAGAGTATATCCACGTGTCTCACTCAGCCTGCTCAGAAGGAACAGCAGAGGTAGAAGACAGAGATAGAGTATATTCACGTGTCTCACTCAGCCTGCTCAGAAGGAACAGCAGAGGTAGAAGACAGAGATAGAGTATATCCACGTGTCTCACTCAGTCTGCTCAGAAAGAAGAGCATAGGTAGAAGACAGAGATAGAGTATATCCACGTGTCTCACTCAGCCTGCTCAGAAGGAACAGCAGAGGTAGAAGACAGGGATAGAATATATCCACGTGTCTGATCTACACCTCACTCAGCCTGCTCAGAAGGAACAGCAGAGGTATAACACAGAGATAGAGTATATCCACGTGTCTCACTCAGCCTGCTCAGAAGGAACAGCAGAGGTAGAAGACAGAGATAGAGTATATCCAGGTGTCTGATCTACACCTCACTCAGCCTCCTCAGAAGGAACATCAGAGGTATAAGACAGAGATAGAGTATATCCACGTGTCTCACTCAGCCTGCTCAGAAGGAACAGCAGACGTAGAAGACAGAGATAGAGTGTATCCACGTGTCTATTCTACACCTCACTCAGCCTGCTCAGACGGAACAGCATAGGTAGAAGACAGAGATAGAGTATATCCACGTGTCTATTCTACACCTCACTCAGCCTGCTCAGAAGGAACAGCAGAGGTATAAGACAGAGATAGAGTATATCCACGTGTCTCACTCAGCCTGCTCAGAAGGAACAGCAGAGGTAGAAGACAGAGACAGAGTATATCCACGTGTCTGATCTACACCTCACTCAGCCTCCTCAGAAGGGACAGCAGAGGTAGAAGACAGAGATAGAGTATATCCACGTGTCTCACTCAGCCTGCTCAAAAGGAACAGCAGAGGTAGAAGACAGATATAGAGTATATCCACGTGTCTGATCTACACCTCACTCAGCCTGCTCAGAAGGAACATCAGAGGTAGAAGACAGAGATAGAGTATATCCACGTGTCTCACTCAGCCTGCTCAGACGGAACAGCAGACGTAGAAGACAGAGATAGAGTATATCCACGTGTCTCACTCAGCCTGCTCAGAAGGAACAGCAGAGGTAGAAGACAGAGATAGAGTATATCCACGTGTCTCACTCAGCCTGCTCAGAAGGAACAGCAGAGGTAGAAGACAGAGATAGAGTATATCCACGTGTCTGATCTACACCTCACTCAGCCTGTTCGGAAGGAACAGCAGAGGTAGTGGACAGAGATAGAGTATATCCACGTGTCTCACTCAGCCTGCTCAGAAGGAACAGCAGAGGTAGAAGACAAAGACAGAGTATATCCACGTGTCTGATCTGCACCTCCATCAGCCTCCTCAGAAGGAACAGCAGAGGTACAAGAAAGAGATAGAATATATCCACGTGTCTGATCTACACCTCACTCAGCCTGCTCAGAAGGAACAGCAGAGGTATAAGACAGAGATAGAGTATATCCACGTGTCTCACTCAGCCTGCTCAGAAGGAACAGCAGAGGTAGAAGACAGAGATAGAGTATATCCACGCGTCTCACTCAGCCTGCTCAGAATGAACAGCAGAGGTAGAAGACAGAGATAGAGTATATCTACGTGTCTGATCTACACCTCACTCAGCCTGCTCAGAAGGAACAGCAGAGGTACAATACAGAGATAGAGTATATCCACGTGTCTGATCTACACCTCACTCAGCATGCTCAGAAGAAACAGCAGAGGTAGAAGACAGATATAGAGTATATCCACGTGTCTAACTCAGCCTGCTCAGAAGGAACAGCAGAGGTAGTAGACAGAGATAGAGTATATCCACGTGTCTCACTCAGCCTGCTCAGAAGGAACAGCAGAGGTAGAAGACAGAGACAGAGTATATCCACGTCTCTGATCTACACCTCACTCAGCCTCCTCAGAAGGAACAGCAGAGGTAGAAGACAGAGATAGAGTATATCCTCGTGTCTCACTCAGCCTGCTCAGAATGAACAGCAGAGGTAGAAGACAGAGATAGAGTATATCCACGTGTCTATTCTACACCTCACTCAGCCTGCTCAGAAGGAACAGCAGAGGGATAAGACAGAGATAGAGTATATCCACGTGTCTCACTCAGCCTGCTCAGAAGGAACAGCAGAGGTAGAAGACAGAGACAGAGTATATCCACGTGTCTGATCTACACCTCACTCAGCCTCCTCAGAAGGAACAGCAGAGGTAGAAGACAGAGATAGAGTATATCCACGTGTCTCACTCAGCCTGCTCAAAAGGAACAGCAGAGGTAGAAGACAGATATAGAGTATATCCACGTGTCTGATCTACACCTCACTCAGCCTGCTCAGAAGGAACATCAGAGGTAGAAGACAGAGATAGAGTATATCCACGTGTCTCACTCAGCCTGCTCAGACGGAACAGCAGACGTAGAAGACAGAGATAGAGTATATCCACGTGTCTCACTCAGCCTGCTCAGAAGGAACAGCAGAGGTAGAAGACAGAGATAGAGTATATCCACGTGTCTCACTCAGCCTGCTCAGAAGGAACAGCAGAGGTAGAAGACAGAGATAGAGTATATCCACGTGTCTGATCTACACCTCACTCAGCCTGTTCGGAAGGAACAGCAGAGGTAGTGGACAGAGATAGAGTATATCCACGTGTCTCACTCAGCCTGCTCAGAAGGAACAGCAGAGGTAGAAGACAAAGACAGAGTATATCCACGTGTCTGATCTGCACCTCCATCAGCCTCCTCAGAAGGAACAGCAGAGGTACAAGAAAGAGATAGAATATATCCACGTGTCTGATCTACACCTCACTCAGCCTGCTCAGAAGGAACAGCAGAGGTATAAGACAGAGATAGAGTATATCCACGTGTCTCACTCAGCCTGCTCAGAAGGAACAGCAGAGGTAGAAGACAGAGATAGAGTATATCCACGTGTCTCACTCAGCCTGCTCAGAAGGAACAGCAGAGGTAGAAGACAGAGACAGAGTATATCCACGTCTCTGATCTACACCTCACTCAGCCTCCTCAGAAGGAACAGCAGAGGTAGAAGACAGAGATAGAGTATATCCTCGTGTCTCACTCAGCCTGCTCAGAATGAACAGCAGAGGTAGAAGACAGAGATAGAGTATATCTACGTGTCTGATCTACACCTCACTCAGCCTGCTCAGAAGGAACAGCAGAGGTACAAGACAGAGATAGAGTATATCCACGTGTCTGATCTACACCTCACTCAGCATGCTCAGAAGAAACAGCAGAGGTAGAAGACAGATATAGAGTATATCCACGTGTCTAACTCAGCCTGCTCAGAAGGAACAGCAGAGGTAGAAGACAGAGATAGAGTATATCCACGTGTCTCACTCAGCCTGCTCAGAAGGAACAGCAGAGGTAGAAGACAGAGACAGAGTATATCCACGTGTCTGATCTACACCTCACTCAGCCTCCTCAGAAGGAACAGCAGAGGTAGAAGACAGAGATAGAGTATATCCTCGTGTCTCACTCAGCCTGATCAGAAGGAACAGCCGAGCTAGAAGACAGAGATAGAGTATATCCACGTGTCTCACTCAGCCTGCTCAGAAGGAACAGCAGAGGTAGAAGACAGAGATAGAGTATATTCACGTGTCTCACTCAGCCTGCTCAGAAGGAACAGCAGAAGTAGAAGACAGAGATAGAGTATATCCACGTGTCTCACTCAGTCTGCTCAGAAAGAAGAGCATAGGTAGAAGACAGAGATAGAGTATATCCACGTGTCTCACTCAGCCTGCTCAGAAGGAACAGCAGAGGTAGAAGACAGGGATAGAATATATCCACGTGTCTGATCTACACCTCACTCAGCCTGCTCAGAAGGAACAGCAGAGGTATAAGACAGAGATAGAGTATATCCACGTGTCTCACTCAGCCTGCTCAGAAGGAACAGCAGAGGTAGAAGACAGAGATAGAGTATATCCAGGTGTCTGATCTACACCTCACTCAGCCTCCTCAGAAGGAACATCAGAGGTATAAGACAGAGATAGAGTATATCCACGTGTCTCACTCAGCCTGCTCAGAAGGAACAGCAGACGTAGAAGACAGAAATAGAGTGTATCCACGTGTCTATTCTACACCTCACTCAGCCTGCTCAGACGGAACAGCATAGGTAGAAGACAGAGATAGAGTATATCCACGTGTCTATTCTACACCTCACTCAGCCTGCTCAGAAGGAACAGCAGAGGTATAAGACAGAGATAGAGTATATCCACGTGTCTCACTCAGCCTGCTCAGAAGGAACAGCAGAGGTAGAAGACAGAGACAGAGTATATCCACGTGTCTGATCTACACCTCACTCAGCCTCCTCAGAAGGAACAGCAGAGGTAGAAGACAGAGATAGAGTATATCCACGTGTCTCACTCAGCCTGCTCAAAAGGAACAGCAGAGGTAGAAGACAGATATAGAGTATATCCACGTGTCTGATCTACACCTCACTCAGCCTGCTCAGAAGGAACATCAGAGGTAGAAGACAGAGATAGAGTATATCCACGTGTCTCACTCAGCCTGCTCAGAAGGAACAGCAGACGTAGAAGACAGAGATAGAGTATATCCACGTGTCTCAATCAGCCTGCTCAGAAGGAACAGCAGAGGTAGAAGACAGAGATAGAGTATATCCACGTGTCTCACTCAGCCTGCTCAGAAGGAACAGCAGAGGTAGAAGACAGAGATAGAGTATATCCACGTGTCTGATCTACACCTCACTCAACCTGTTCGGAAGGAACAGCAGAGGTAGTGGACAGAGATAGAGTATATCCACGTGTCTCACTCAGCATGCTCAGAAGGAACAGCAGAGGTAGAAGACAGAGACAGAGTATATCCACGTGTCTGATCTGCACCTCCCTCAGCCTCCTCAGAAGGAACAGCAGAGGTACAAGAAAGAGATAGAGTATATCCACGTGTCTGATCTACACCTCACTCAGCCTCCTCAGAAGGAACAGCAGAAGTAGAAGACAGAGATAGAGTATATCCACGTGTCTCACTCAGCCTGCTCAGAAGGAACAGCAGAGGTAGAAGACAGAGATAGAGTATATCCACGTGTCTTACTCAGCCTGCTCAGAAGGAACAGCAGTGGTAGAAGACAGAGATAGAGTATATCCAGGTGTCTCACTCAGCCTGCTCAGAAGGAACAGCAGAGGTAGAAGACAGAGATAGAGTATATCCACGTGTCTGATCAACACCTCACTCAGCCTGTTCCGAAGGAACAGCAGAGGTACAAGAAAGAGATAGAGTATATCCACGTGTCTGATCTACACCTCACTCAGCCTCCTCAGAAGGAACAGCAGAGGTAGAAGACAGAGATAGAGTATATCCTCGTGTCTCACTCAGCCTGATCAGAAGGAACAGCCGAGCTAGAAGACAGAGATAGAGTATATCCACGTGTCTCACTCAGCCTGCTCAGAAGGAACAGCAGAGGTAGAAGACAGAGATAGAGTATATTCACGTGTCTCACTCAGCCTGCTCAGAAGGAACAGCAGAAGTAGAAGACAGAGATAGAGTATATCCACGTGTCTCACTCAGTCTGCTCAGAAAGAAGAGCATAGGTAGAAGACAGAGATAGAGTATATCCACGTGTCTCACTCAGCCTGCTCAGAAGGAACAGCAGAGGTAGAAGACAGGGATAGAATATATCCACGTGTCTGATCTACACCTCACTCAGCCTGCTCAGAAGGAACAGCAGAGGTATAAGACAGAGATAGAGTATATCCACGTGTCTCACTCAGCCTGCTCAGAAGGAACAGCAGAGGTAGAAGACAGAGATAGAGTATATCCAGGTGTCTGATCTACACCTCACTCAGCCTCCTCAGAAGGAACATCAGAGGTATAAGACAGAGATAGAGTATATCCACGTGTCTCACTCAGCCTGCTCAGAAGGAACAGCAGACGTAGAAGACAGAAATAGAGTGTATCCACGTGTCTATTCTACACCTCACTCAGCCTGCTCAGACGGAACAGCATAGGTAGAAGACAGAGATAGAGTATATCCACGTGTCTATTCTACACCTCACTCAGCCTGCTCAGAAGGAACAGCAGAGGTATAAGACAGAGATAGAGTATATCCACGTGTCTCACTCAGCCTGCTCAGAAGGAACAGCAGAGGTAGAAGACAGAGACAGAGTATATCCACGTGTCTGATCTACACCTCACTCAGCCTCCTCAGAAGGAACAGCAGAGGTAGAAGACAGAGATAGAGTATATCCACGTGTCTCACTCAGCCTGCTAAAAAGGAACAGCAGAGGTAGAAGACAGATATAGAGTATATCCACGTGTCTGATCTACACCTCACTCAGCCTGCTCAGAAGGAACATCAGAGGTAGAAGACAGAGATAGAGTATATCCACGTGTCTCACTCAGCCTGCTCAGAAGGAACAGCAGACGTAGAAGACAGAGATAGAGTATATCCACGTGTCTCAATCAGCCTGCTCAGAAGGAACAGCAGAGGTAGAAGACAGAGATAGAGTATATCCACGTGTCTCACTCAGCCTGCTCAGAAGGAACAGCAGAGGTAGAAGACAGAGATAGAGTATATCCACGTGTCTGATCTACACCTCACTCAACCTGTTCGGAAGGAACAGCAGAGGTAGTGGACAGAGATAGAGTATATCCACGTGTCTCACTCAGCATGCTCAGAAGGAACAGCAGAGGTAGAAGACAGAGACAGAGTATATCCACGTGTCTGATCTGCACCTCCCTCAGCCTCCTCAGAAGGAACAGCAGAGGTACAAGAAAGAGATAGAGTATATCCACGTGTCTGATCTACACCTCACTCAGCCTCCTCAGAAGGAACAGCAGAAGTAGAAGACAGAGATAGAGTATATCCACGTGTCTCACTCAGCCTGCTCAGAAGGAACAGCAGAGGTAGAAGACAGAGATAGAGTATATCCACGTGTCTTACTCAGCCTGCTCAGAAGGAACAGCAGTGGTAGAAGACAGAGATAGAGTATATCCAGGTGTCTCACTCAGCCTGCTCAGAAGGAACAGCAGAGGTAGAAGACAGAGATAGAGTATATCCACGTGTCTGATCAACACCTCACTCAGCCTGTTCCGAAGGAACAGCAGAGGTACAAGAAAGAGATAGAGTATATCCACGTGTCTGATCTACACCTCACTCAGCCTCCTCAGAAGGAACAGCGGAGATAGAAGACAGAGATAGAGTATATCCACGTGTCTCACTCAGCCTGCTCTGAAGGAAGAGCATAGGTAGAAGACAGAGATAGAGTATATCCACGTGTCTCACTCAGCCTGCTCAGAAGGAACAGCAGAGGTAGAAGACAGGGATAGAATATATCCACGTGTCTGATCTACACCTCACTCAGCCTGCTCAGAAGGAACAGCAGAGGTATAAGACAGATATAGAGTATATCCACGTGTCTCACTCAGCCTGCTCAGAAGGAACAGCAGAGGTAGAAGACAGATATAGAGTATATCCACGTGTCTGATCTACACCTCACTCAGCCTCCTCAGAAGGAACATCAGAGGTATAAGACAGAGATAGAGTATATCCACGTGTCTCACTCAGCCTGTTCAGAAGGAACAGCAGACGTAGAAGACAGAGATAGAGTATATCCACGTGTCTCACTCAGCCTGCTCAGAAGGAACTGCAGAGGTAGAAGACAGAGACAGAGTATATCCACGTGTCTGATCTACACCTCAATCAGCCTGCTCAGAAAGAACAGCAGAGGTAGAAGACAGAGATAGAGTATATCCACGTGTCTCACTCAGCCTGTTCAGAAGGAACAGCAGGGGTACACGACAGAGATAGAGTATATCCACGTGTCTGATCTACACCTCACTCAGCCTCCTCAGAAGGAACAGCAGAGGTAGAGGACAGAGATAGAGAATATCCACGTGTCTCACTCAGCCTGCTCAGAAGGAACTGCAGAGGTAGAAGACAGAGATAGAGTATATCCACGTGTCTCACTCAGCCTGCTCAGAAGGAACAGCAGAGGTAGAAGACAGAGATAGAGTATATCCACGTGTCTCACTCAGCCTGCTCAGAAGGAACAGCAGAGGTAGAAGACAGAGATAGAGTATATCCACGTGTCTGATCTACACCTCACTCAGCCTCCTCAGAAGGAACAGCAGAGGTAGAAGACAGAGATAGAGTATATCCTCGTGTCTCACTCAGCCTGATCAGAAGGAACAGCCGAGCTAGAAGACAGAGATAGAGTATATCCACGTGTCTCACTCAGCCTGCTCAGAAGGAACAGCAGAGGTAGAAGACAGAGATAGAGTATATTCACGTGTCTCACTCAGCCTGCTCAGAAGGAACAGCAGAAGTAGAAGACAGAGATAGAGTATATCCACGTGTCTCACTCAGTCTGCTCAGAAAGAAGAGCATAGGTAGAAGACAGAGATAGAGTATATCCACGTGTCTCACTCAGCCTGCTCAGAAGGAACAGCAGAGGTAGAAGACAGGGATAGAATATATCCACGTGTCTGATCTACACCTCACTCAGCCTGCTCAGAAGGAACAGCAGAGGTATAAGACAGAGATAGAGTATATCCACGTGTCTCACTCAGCCTGCTCAGAAGGAACAGCAGAGGTAGAAGACAGAGATAGAGTATATCCAGGTGTCTGATCTACACCTCACTCAGCCTCCTCAGAAGGAACATCAGAGGTATAAGACAGAGATAGAGTATATCCACGTGTCTCACTCAGCCTGCTCAGAAGGAACAGCAGACGTAGAAGACAGAGATAGAGTGTATCCACGTGTCTATTCTACACCTCACTCAGCCTGCTCAGACGGAACAGCATAGGTAGAAGACAGAGATAGAGTATATCCACGTGTCTCACTCAGCTCACTCAGCCTGCTCAGAAGGAACAGCAGAGGTATAAGACAGAGATAGAGTATATCCACGTGTCTCACTCAGCCTGCTCAGAAGGAACAGCAGAGGTAGAAGACAGAGACAGAGTATATCCACGTGTCTGATCTACACCTCACTCAGCCTCCTCAGAAGGAACAGCAGAGATAGAAGACAGAGATAGAGTATATCCACGTGTCTCACTCAGCCTGCTCAAAAGGAACAGCAGAGGTAGAAGACAGATATAGAGTATATCCACGTGTCTGATCTACACCTCAATCAGCCTGCTCAGAAGGAACATCAGAGGTAGAAGACAGAGATAGAGTATATCCACGTGTCTCACTCAGCCTGCTCAGAAGGAACAGCAGACGTAGAAGACAGAGATAGAGTATATCCACGTGTCTCACTCAGCCTGCTCAGAAGGAACAGCAGAGGTAGAAGACAGAGATAGAGTATATCCACGTGTCTCACTCAGCCTGCTCAGAAGGAACAGCAGAGGTAGAAGACAGAGATAGAGTATATCCACGTGTCTGATCTACACCTCACTCAACCTGTTCGGAAGGAACAGCAGAGGTAGTGGACAGAGATAGAGTATATCCACGTGTCTCACTCAGCATGCTCAGAAGGAACAGCAGAGGTAGAAGACAGAGACAGAGTATATCCACGTGTCTGATCTGCACCTCCCTCAGCCTCCTCAGAAGGAACAGCAGAGGTACAAGAAAGAGATAGAGTATATCCACGTGTCTGATCTACACCTCACTCAGCCTCCTCAGAAGGAACAGCAGAAGTAGAAGACAGAGATAGAGTATATCCACGTGTCTCACTCAGCCTGCTCAGAAGGAACAGCAGAGGTAGAAGACAGAGATAGAGTATATCCACGTGTCTCACTCAGCCTGCTCAGAAGGAACAGCAGAGGTAGAAGACAGAGATAGAGTATATCCAGGTGTCTCACTCAGCCTGCTCAGAAGGAACAGCAGAGGTAGAAGACAGAGATAGAGTATATCCACGTGTCTGATCAACACCTCACTCAGCCTGTTCCGAAGGAACAGCGGAGATAGAAGACAGAGATAGAGTATATCCACGTGTCTCACTCAGCCTGCTCTGAAGGAAGAGCATAGGTAGAAGACAGAGATAGAGTATATCCACGTGTCTCACTCAGCCTGCTCAGAAGGAACAGCAGAGGTAGAAGACAGGGATAGAATATATCCACGTGTCTGATCTACACCTCACTCAGCCTGCTCAGAAGGAACAGCAGAGGTATAAGACAGATATAGAGTATATCCACGTGTCTCACTCAGCCTGCTCAGAAGAAACAGCAGAGGTAGAAGACAGAGATAGAGTATATCCACGTGTCTGATCTACACCTCACTCAGCCTCCTCAGAAGGAACATCAGAGGTATAAGACAGAGATAGAGTATATCCACGTGTCTCACTCAGCCTGTTCAGAAGGAACAGCAGACGTAGAAGACAGATATAGAGTATATCCACGTGTCTGATCTACACCTCACTCAGCCTGCTCAGAAGGAACATCAGATGTAGAAGACAGAGATAGAGTATATCCACGTGTCTCACTCAGCCTGCTCAGAAGGAACTGCAGAGGTAGAAGACAGAGACAGAGTATATCCACGTGTCTGATCTACACCTCAATCAGCCTGCTCAGAAAGAACAGCAGAGGTAGAAGACAGAGATAGAGTATATCCACGTGTCTCACTCAGCCTGTTCAGAAGGAACAGCAGGGGTACACGACAGAGATAGAGTATATCCACGTGTCTGATCTACACCTCACTCAGCCTCCTCAGAAGGAACAGCAGAGGTAGAGGACAGAGATAGAGAATATCCACGTGTCTCACTCAGCCTGCTCAGAAGGAACTGCAGAGGTAGAAGACAGAGATAGAGTATATCCACGTGTCTCACTCAGCCTGCTCAGAAGGAACAGCAGAGGTAGAAGACAGAGATAGAGTATATCCACGTGTCTCACTCAGCCTGCTCAGAAGGAACAGCAGAGGTAGAAGACAGAGATAGAGTATATCCACGTGTCTGATCTACACCTCACTCAGCCTGTTCGGAAGGAACAGCAGAGGTAGAGGACAGAGATAGAGTATATCCACGTGTCTCACTCAGCCTGCTCAGAAGGAACAACAGAGGTATAAGACAGAGATAGAGTATATCCACGTGTCTCACTCAGCCTGCTCAGAAGGAACAGCAGAGGTAGAAGACAGAGATAGAGTATATCCACGTGTCTCACTCAGCCTGCTCAGAAGGAACAGCAGAGGTAGAAGACAGAGATAGAGTATATCTACGTGTCTGATCTACACCTCACTCAGCCTGCTCAGAAGGAACAGCAGAGGTAAAAGAAAGAGATAGAGTATATCCACGTGTCTCACTCAGCCTGCTCAGAAGGAACAGCAGAGGTAGAGGACAGAGATAGAGTATATCCACGTATCTCACTCAGCCTGCTCAGAAGGAAGAGCATAGGTAGAAGACAGAGATAGAGTATATCCACGTGTCTCACTCAGCCTGCTCAGAAGGAACAGCAGAGGTAGAAGACAGAGATAGAATATATCCACGTGTCTGATCTACACCTCGCTCAGCCTGCTCAGAAGGAACAGCAGAGGTATAAGACAGAGATAGAGTATATCCACGTGTCTCACTCAGCCTGCTCAGAAGGAACAGCAGAGGTAGAAGACAGAGATAGAGTATATCCACGTGTCTCACTCAGCCTGCTCAGAATGAACAGCAGACGTAGAAAACAGATATAGAGTATATCCACGTGTCTGATCTACACCTCACTCAGCCTGCTCAGAAGGAACATCAGATGTAGAAGACAGAGATAGAGTATATCCACGTGTCTCACTCAGCCTGCTCAGAAGGAACAGCAGACGTAGAAGACAGAGATAGAGTATATCCACGTGTCTCACTCAGCCTGCTCAGAAGGAACTGCAGAGGTAGAAGACAGAGACAGAGTATATCCACGTGTCTGATCTACACCTCAATCAGCCTGCTCAGAAAGAACAGCAGAGGTAGAAGACAGAGATAGAGTATATCCACGTGTCTCACTCAGCCTGTTCAGAAGGAACAGCAGGGGTACACGACAGAGATAGAGTATATCCACGTGTCTGATCTACACCTCACTCAGCCTCCTCAGAAGGAACAGCAGAGGTAGAGGACAGAGATAGAGAATATCCACGTGTCTCACTCAGCCTGCTCAGAAGGAACTGCAGAGGTAGAAGACAGAGATAGAGTATATCCACGTGTCTCACTCAGCCTGCTCAGAAGGAACAGCAGAGGTAGAAGACAGAGATAGAGTATATCCACGTGTCTCACTCAGCCTGCTCAGAAGGAACAGCAGAGGTAGAAGACAGAGATAGAGTATATCCACGTGTCTGATCTACACCTCACTCAGCCTGTTCGGAAGGAACAGCAGAGGTAGAGGACAGAGATAGAGTATATCCACGTGTCTCACTCAGCCTGCTCAGAAGGAACAACAGAGGTATAAGACAGAGATAGAGTATATCCACGTGTCTCACTCAGCCTGCTCAGAAGGAACAGCAGAGGTAGAAGACAGAGATAGAGTATATCCACGTGTCTCACTCAGCCTGCTCAGAAGGAACAGCAGAGGTAGAAGACAGAGATAGAGTATATCTACGTGTCTGATCTACACCTCACTCAGCCTGCTCAGAAGGAACAGCAGAGTTAAAAGAAAGAGATAGAGTATATCCACGTGTCTCACTCAGCCTGCTCAGAAGGAACAGCAGAGGTAGAGGACAGAGATAGAGTATATCCACGTATCTCACTCAGCCTGCTCAGAAGGAAGAGCATAGGTAGAAGACAGAGATAGAGTATATCCACGTGTCTCACTCAGCCTGCTCAGAAGGAACAGCAGAGGTAGAAGACAGAGATAGAATATATCCACGTGTCTGATCTACACCTCGCTCAGCCTGCTCAGAAGGAACAGCAGAGGTATAAGACAGAGATAGAGTATATCCACGTGTCTCACTCAGCCTGCTCAGAAGGAACAGCAGAGGTAGAAGACAGAGATAGAGTATATCCACGTGTCTCACTCAGCCTGCTCAGAATGAACAGCATAGGTAGAAGACAGAGATAGAGTATATCTACGTGTCTGATCTACACCTCACTCAGCCTGCTCAAAATGAACAGCAGAGGTAAAAGACAGAGATAGAGTATATCCACGTGTCTCACTCAGCCTGCTCAGAAGGAACAGCAGAGGTACAAGACAGAGATAGAGTATATCCACGTGTCTGATCTACACCTTACCTAGCCTGCTCAGAAGAAACAGCAGAGGTAGAAGACAGATATAGAGTATATCCACGTGTCTAACTCAGCCTGATCAGAAGGAACAGCAGAGGTAGAAGACAGAGATAGAGTATATCCACGTGTCTCACTCAGCCTTCTCAGAAGGAACAGCAGAGGTAGAAGACAGAGACAGAGTATATCCACGTGTCTGATCTACACCTCACTCAGCCTCCTCAGAAGGAACAGCAGAGGTAGAAGGCAGAGATAGAGTATATCCACGTGTCTCACTCAGCCTGCTCAGAAGGAACAGCAGAGGTAGAAGACAGAGATAGAGTATATCCACGTGTCTCACTCAGCCTGCTCAGAAGGAACAGCAGAGGTAGAAGACAGAGATAGAGTATATCTACGTGTCTGATCTACACCTCACTCAGCCTGCTCAGAAGGAACAGCAGAGGTAAAAGAAAGAGATGGAGTATATCCACGTGTCTCACTCAGCCTGCTCAGAAGGAACAGCAGAGGTACAAGACAGAGATAGAGTATATCCTCAGAAGGAACAGCAGAGGTAGAAGACAGAGATAGAGTATATCCACGTGTCTCACTCAGCCTGATCAGAAGGAACAGCAGAGGTAGAAGACAGAGATAGAGTATATCCACGTGTCTCACTCAGCCTGCTCAGAAGGAACAGCAGAGGTAGAAGACAGAGACAGAGTATATTCACGTGTCTCACTCAGTTTGCTTAGAAGGAACAGCAGAGGTAGAAGACAGAGATAGAGTATATCCACGTGTCTGATCTACACCTCACTCAGCCTGTTAGGAAGGAACAGCAGAGGTAGAAGACAGAGATAGAGTATATCCACGTGTCTCACTCAGTCTGCTCACAGAAGGAAGAGCATAGGTAGAAGACAGAGATAGAGTATATCCACGTGTCTCACTCAGCCTGCTCAGAAGGAACAGCAGAGGTAGAAGACAGGGATATAATATATCCACGTGTCTGATCTACACCTCACTCAGCCTGCTCAGAAGGAACAGCAGAGGTAGAAGACAGAGATAGAGTATATCCACGTGTCTCACTCAGCCTGCTCAGAAGGAACAGCAGAGGTAGAAGACAGAGATAGAGTATATCCAGGTGTCTCACTCAGCCTGCTCAGAAGGAACAGCAGAGGTAGAAGACAGAGATAGAGTATATCCACGTGTCTGATCAACACCTCACTCAGCCTGTTCGGAAGGAACAGCGGAGATAGAAGACAGAGATAGAGTATATCCACGTGTCTCACTCAGCCTGCTCTGAAGGAAGAGCATAGGTAGAAGACAGAGATAGAGTATATCCACGTGTCTCACTCAGCCTGCTCAGAAGGAACAGCAGAGGTAGAAGACAGGGATAGAATATATCCACGTGTCTGATCTACACCTCACTCAGCCTGCTCAGAAGGAACAGCAGAGGTATAAGACAGATATAGAGTATATCCACGTGTCTCACTCAGCCTGCTCAGAAGGAACAGCAGAGGTAGAAGACAGAGATAGAGTATATCCACGTGTCTGATCTACACCTCACTCAGCCTCCTCAGAAGGAACATCAGAGGTATAAGACAGAGATTGAGTATATCCACGTGTCTCACTCAGCCTGTTCAGAAGGAACAGCAGACGTAGAAGACAGATATAGAGTATATCCACGTGTCTGATCTACACCTCACTCAGCCTGCTCAGAAGGAACATCAGATGTAGAAGACAGAGATAGAGTATATCCACGTGTCTCACTCAGCCTGCTCAGAAGGAACAGCAGACGTAGAAGACAGAGATAGAGTATATCCACGTGTCTCACTCAGCCTGCTCAGAAGGAACTGCAGAGGTAGAAGACAGGAGACAGAGTATATCCACGTGTCTGATCTACACCTCAATCAGCCTGCTCAGAAAGAACAGCAGAGGTAGAAGACAGAGATAGAGTATATCCACGTGTCTCACTCAGCCTGTTCAGAAGGAACAGCAGGGGTACACGACAGAGATAGAGTATATCCACGTGTCTGATCTACACCTCACTCAGCCTCCTCAGAAGGAACAGCAGAGGTAGAGGACAGAGATAGAGAATATCCACGTGTCTCACTCAGCCTGCTCAGAAGGAACTGCAGAGGTAGAAGACAGAGATAGAGTATATCCACGTGTTTCACTCAGCCTGCTCAGAAGGAACAGCAGAGGTAGAAGACAGAGATAGAGTATATCCACGTGTCTCACTCAGCCTGCTCAGAAGGAACAGCAGAGGTAGAAGACAGAGATAGAGTATATCCACGTGTCTGATCTACACCTCACTCAGCCTGTTCGGAAGGAACAGCAGAGGTAGAGGACAGAGATAGAGTATATCCACGTGTCTCACTCAGCCTGCTCAGAAGGAAGAGCATAGGTAGAAGACAGAGATAGAGTATATCCACGTGTCTCACTCAGCCTGCTCAGAAGGAACAGCAGAGGTAGAAGACAGAGATAGAATATATCCACGTGTCTGATCTACACCTCACTCAGCCTGCTCAGAAGGAACAGCAGAGGTATAAGACAGAGATAGAGTATATCCACGTGTCTCACTCAGCCTGCTCAGAAGGAACAGCAGAGGTAGAAGACAGAGATAGAGTATATCCACGTGTCTCACTCAGCCTGCTCAGAAGGAACAGCAGAGGTAGAAGACAGAGATAGAGTATATCTACGTGTCTGATCTACACCTCACTCAGCCTGCTCAGAAGGAACAGCAGAGGTAAAAGAAAGAGATAGAGTATATCCACGTGTCTCACTCAGCCTGCTCAGAAGGAACAGCAGAGGTACAAGAAAGAGATAGAGTATATCCACGTGTCTGATCTACACCTCACTCAGCCTGCTCAGAAGAAACAGCAGAGGTAGAAGACAGATATAGAGTATATCCACGTGTCTAACTCAGCCTGCTCAGAAGGAACAGCAGAGGTAGAGGACAGAGATAGAGTATATCCACGTATCTCACTCAGCCTGCTCAGAAGGAAGAGCATAGGTAGAAGACAGAGATAGAGTATATCCACGTGTCTCACTCAGCCTGCTCAGAAGGAACAGCAGAGGTAGAAGACAGAGATAGAATATATCCACGTGTCTGATCTACACCTCACTCAGCCTGCTCAGAAGGAACAGCAGAGGTATAAGACAGAGATAGAGTATATCCACGTGTCTCACTCAGCCTGCTCAGAAGGAACAGCAGAGGTAGAAGACAGAGATAGAGTATATCCACGTGTCTCACTCAGCCTGCTCAGAATGAACAGCATAGGTAGAAGACAGAAATAGAGTATATCTACGTGTCTGATCTACACCTCACTCAGCCTGCTCAAAAGGAACAGCAGAGGTAAAAGACAGAGATAGAGTATATCCACGTGTCTGATCTACACCTTACCTAGCCTGCTCAGAAGAAACAGCAGAGGTAGAAGACAGATATAGAGTATATCCACGTGTCTAACTCAGCCTGATCAGAAGGAACAGCAGAGGTAGAAGACAGAGATAGAGTATATCCACGTGTCTCACTCAGCCTTCTCAGAAGGAACAGCAGAGGTAGAAGACAGAGACAGAGTATATCCACGTGTCTGATCTACACCTCACTCAGCCTCCTCAGAAGGAACAGCAGAGGTAGAAGACAGAGATAGAGTATATCCACGTGTCTGATCTACACCTCACTCAGCCTCCTCAGAAGGAACATCAGAGGTATAAGACAGAGATAGAGTATATCCACGTGTCTCACTCAGCCTGTTCAGAAGGAACAGCAGACGTAGAAGACAGATATAGAGTATATCCACGTGTCTGATCTACACCTCACTCAGCCTGCTCAGAAGGAACATCAGATGTAGAAGACAGAGATAGAGTATATCCACGTGTCTCACTCAGCCTGCTCAGAAGGAACAGCAGACGTAGAAGACAGAGATAGAGTATATCCACGTGTCCCACTCAGCCTGCTCAGAAGGAACTGCAGAGGTAGAAGACAGAGACAGAGTATATCCACGTGTCTGATCTACACCTCAATCAGCCTGCTCAGAAAGAACAGCAGAGGTAGAAGACAGAGATAGAGTATATCCACATGTCTCACTCAGCCTGTTCAGAAGGAACAGCAGGGGTACACGACAGAGATAGAGTATATCCACGTGTCTGATCTACACCTCACTCAGCCTCCTCAGAAGGAACAGCAGAGGTAGAGAACAGAGATAGAGAATATCCACGTGTCTCACTCAGCCTGCTCAGAAGGAACTGCAGAGGTAGAAGACAGAGATAGAGTATATCCACGTGTCTCACTCAGCCTGCTCAGAAGGAACAGCAGAGGTAGAAGACAGAGATAGAGTATATCCACGTGTCTCACTCAGCCTGCTCAGAAGGAACAGCAGAGGTAGAAGACAGAGATAGAGTATATCCACGTGTCTGATCTACACCTCACTCAGCCTGTTCGGAAGGAACAGCAGAGGTAGAGGACAGAGATAGAGTATATCCACGTGTCTCACTCAGCCTGCTCAGAAGGAACAGCAGAGGTATAAGACAGAGATAGAGTATATCCACGTGTCTCACTCAGCCTGCTCAGAAGGAACAGCAGAGGTAGAAGACAGAGATAGAGTATATCCACGTGTCTCACTCAGCCTGCTCAGAAGGAACAGCAGAGGTAGAAGACAGAGATAGAGTATATCTACGTGTCTGATCTACACCTCACTCAGCCTGCTCAGAAGGAACAGCAGAGGTAAAAGAAAGAGATAGAGTATATCCACGTGTCTCACTCAGCCTGCTCAGAAGGAACAGCAGAGGTACAAGACAGAGATAGAGTATATCCACGTGTCTGATCTACACCTCACTCAGCCTCCTCAGAAGGAACAGCAGAGGTAGAGGACAGAGATAGAGAATATCCACGTGTCTCACTCAGCCTGCTCAGAAGGAACTGCAGAGGTAGAAGACAGAGATAGAGTATATCCACGTGTCTCACTCAGCCTGCTCAGAAGGAACAGCAGAGGTAGAAGACAGAGATAGAGTATATCCACGTGTCTCACTCAGCCTGCTCAGAAGGAACAGCAGAGGTAGAAGACAGAGATAGAGTATATCCACGTGTCTGATCTACACCTCACTCAGCCTGTTCGGAAGGAACAGCAGAGGTAGAGGACAGAGATAGAGTATATCCACGTGTCTCACTCAGCCTGCTCAGAAGGAACAGCAGAGGTATAAGACAGAGATAGAGTATATCCACGTGTCTCACTCAGCCTGCTCAGAAGGAACAGCAGAGGTAGAAGACAGAGATAGAGTATATCCACGTGTCTCACTCAGCCTGCTCAGAAGGAACAGCAGAGGTAGAAGACAGAGATAGAGTATATCTACGTGTCTGATCTACACCTCACTCAGCCTGCTCAGAAGGAACAGCAGAGGTAAAAGAAAGAGATAGAGTATATCCACGTGTCTCACTCAGCCTGCTCA
Source organism: Crossaster papposus (assembly GCA_037893245.1). Classification (NCBI taxonomy): domain Eukaryota; kingdom Metazoa; phylum Echinodermata; class Asteroidea; order Velatida; family Solasteridae; genus Crossaster; species Crossaster papposus. Next base: position 55,558 of record JBAIAA010001433.1, on the reverse strand, counting down.
GAAGGAACAGCAGAGGTACAAGACAGAGATAGAGTATATCCACGTGTCTGATCTACACCTCACTCAGCCTCCTCAGAAGGAACAGCAGAGGTAGAGGACAGAGATAGAGAATATCCACGTGTCTCACTCAGCCTGCTCAGAAGGAACTGCAGAGGTAGAAGACAGAGATAGAGTATATCCACGTGTCTCACTCAGCCTGCTCAGAAGAAACAGCAGAGGTAGAAGACAGAGATAGAGTATATCCACGTGTCTCACTCAGCCTGCTCAGAAGGAACAGCAGAGGTAGAAGACAGAGATAGAGTATATCCACGTGTCTGATCTACACCTCACTCAGCCTGTTCGGAAGGAACAGCAGAGGTAGAGGACAGAGATAGAGTATATCCACGTGTCTCACTCAGCCTGCTCAGAAGGAACAGCAGAGGTATAAGACAGAGATAGAGTATATCCACGTGTCTCACTCAGCCTGCTCAGAAGGAACAGCAGAGGTAGAAGACAGAGATAGAGTATATCCACGTGTCTCACTCAGCCTGCTCAGAAGGAACAGCAGAGGTAGAAGACAGAGATAGAGTATATCTACGTGTCTGATCTACACCTCACTCAGCCTGCTCAGAAGGAACAGCAGAGGTAAAAGAAAGAGATAGAGTATATCCACGTGTCTCACTCAGCCTGCTCAGAAGGAACAGCAGAGGTACAAGACAGAGATAGAGTATATCCACGTGTCTGATCTACACCTCACTCAGCCTGCTCAGAAGAAACAGCAGAGGTAGAATACAGATATAGAGTATATCCACGTGTCTAACTCAGCCTGCTCAGAAGGAACAGCAGAGGTAGAGGACAGAGATAGAGTATATCCACGTATCTCACTCAGCCTGCTCAGAAGGAAGAGCATAGGTAGAAGACAGAGATAGAGTATATCCACGTGTCTCACTCAGCCTGCTCAGAAGGAACAGCAGAGGTAGAAGACAGAGATAGAATATATCCACGTGTCTGATCTACACCTCACTCAGCCTGCTCAGAAGGAACAGCAGAGGTATAAGACAGAGATAGAGTATATCCACGTGTCTCACTCAGCCTGCTCAGAAGGAACAGCAGAGGTAGAAGACAGAGATAGAGTATATCCACGTGTCTCACTCAGCCTGCTCAGAAGGAACAGCAGAGGTAGAAGACAGGGATAGAATATATCCACGTGTCTGATCTACACCTCACTCAGCCTGCTCAGAAGGAACAGCAGAGGTATAAGACAGATATAGAGTATATCCACGTGTCTCACTCAGCCTGCTCAGAAGGAACAGCAGAGGTAGAAGACAGAGATAGAGTATATCCACGTGTCTGATCTACACCTCACTCAGCCTCCTCAGAAGGAACATCAGAGGTATAAGACAGAGATTGAGTATATCCACGTGTCTCACTCAGCCTGTTCAGAAGGAACAGCAGACGTAGAAGACAGATATAGAGTATATCCACGTGTCTGATCTACACCTCACTCAGCCTGCTCAGAAGGAACATCAGATGTAGAAGACAGAGATAGAGTATATCCACGTGTCTCACTCAGCCTGCTCAGAAGGAACAGCAGACGTAGAAGACAGAGATAGAGTATATCCACGTGTCTCACTCAGCCTGCTCAGAAGGAACTGCAGAGGTAGAAGACAGGAGACAGAGTATATCCACGTGTCTGATCTACACCTCAATCAGCCTGCTCAGAAAGAACAGCAGAGGTAGAAGACAGAGATAGAGTATATCCACGTGTCTCACTCAGCCTGTTCAGAAGGAACAGCAGGGGTACACGACAGAGATAGAGTATATCCACGTGTCTGATCTACACCTCACTCAGCCTCCTCAGAAGGAACAGCAGAGGTAGAGGACAGAGATAGAGAATATCCACGTGTCTCACTCAGCCTGCTCAGAAGGAACTGCAGAGGTAGAAGACAGAGATAGAGTATATCCACGTGTTTCACTCAGCCTGCTCAGAAGGAACAGCAGAGGTAGAAGACAGAGATAGAGTATATCCACGTGTCTCACTCAGCCTGCTCAGAAGGAACAGCAGAGGTAGAAGACAGAGATAGAGTATATCCACGTGTCTGATCTACACCTCACTCAGCCTGTTCGGAAGGAACAGCAGAGGTAGAGGACAGAGATAGAGTATATCCACGTGTCTCACTCAGCCTGCTCAGAAGGAAGAGCATAGGTAGAAGACAGAGATAGAGTATATCCACGTGTCTCACTCAGCCTGCTCAGAAGGAACAGCAGAGGTAGAAGACAGAGATAGAATATATCCACGTGTCTGATCTACACCTCACTCAGCCTGCTCAGAAGGAACAGCAGAGGTATAAGACAGAGATAGAGTATATCCACGTGTCTCACTCAGCCTGCTCAGAAGGAACAGCAGAGGTAGAAGACAGAGATAGAGTATATCCACGTGTCTCACTCAGCCTGCTCAGAAGGAACAGCAGAGGTAGAAGACAGAGATAGAGTATATCTACGTGTCTGATCTACACCTCACTCAGCCTGCTCAGAAGGAACAGCAGAGGTAAAAGAAAGAGATAGAGTATATCCACGTGTCTCACTCAGCCTGGTCAGAAGGAACAGCAGAGGTACAAGAAAGAGATAGAGTATATCCACGTGTCTGATCTACACCTCACTCAGCCTGCTCAGAAGAAACAGCAGAGGTAGAAGACAGATATAGAGTATATCCACGTGTCTAACTCAGCCTGCTCAGAAGGAACAGCAGAGGTAGAGGACAGAGATAGAGTATATCCACGTATCTCACTCAGCCTGCTCAGAAGGAAGAGCATAGGTAGAAGACAGAGATAGAGTATATCCACGTGTCTCACTCAGCCTGCTCAGAAGGAACAGCAGAGGTAGAAGACAGAGATAGAATATATCCACGTGTCTGATCTACACCTCACTCAGCCTGCTCAGAAGGAACAGCAGAGGTATAAGACAGAGATAGAGTATATCCACGTGTCTCACTCAGCCTGCTCAGAAGGAACAGCAGAGGTAGAAGACAGAGATAGAGTATATCCACGTGTCTCACTCAGCCTGCTCAGAATGAACAGCATAGGTAGAAGACAGAAATAGAGTATATCTACGTGTCTGATCTACACCTCACTCAGCCTGCTCAAAAGGAACAGCAGAGGTAAAAGACAGAGATAGAGTATATCCACGTGTCTGATCTACACCTTACCTAGCCTGCTCAGAAGAAACAGCAGAGGTAGAAGACAGATATAGAGTATATCCACGTGTCTAACTCAGCCTGATCAGAAGGAACAGCAGAGGTAGAAGACAGAGATAGAGTATATCCACGTGTCTCACTCAGCCTTCTCAGAAGGAACAGCAGAGGTAGAAGACAGAGACAGAGTATATCCACGTGTCTGATCTACACCTCACTCAGCCTCCTCAGAAGGAACAGCAGAGGTAGAAGACAGAGATAGAGTATATCCACGTGTCTGATCTACACCTCACTCAGCCTCCTCAGAAGGAACATCAGAGGTATAAGACAGAGATAGAGTATATCCACGTGTCTCACTCAGCCTGTTCAGAAGGAACAGCAGACGTAGAAGACAGATATAGAGTATATCCACGTGTCTGATCTACACCTCACTCAGCCTGCTCAGAAGGAACATCAGATGTAGAAGACAGAGATAGAGTATATCCACGTGTCTCACTCAGCCTGCTCAGAAGGAACAGCAGACGTAGAAGACAGAGATAGAGTATATCCACGTGTCCCACTCAGCCTGCTCAGAAGGAACTGCAGAGGTAGAAGACAGAGACAGAGTATATCCACGTGTCTGATCTACACCTCAATCAGCCTGCTCAGAAAGAACAGCAGAGGTAGAAGACAGAGATAGAGTATATCCACATGTCTCACTCAGCCTGTTCAGAAGGAACAGCAGGGGTACACGACAGAGATAGAGTATATCCACGTGTCTGATCTACACCTCACTCAGCCTCCTCAGAAGGAACAGCAGAGGTAGAGAACAGAGATAGAGAATATCCACGTGTCTCACTCAGCCTGCTCAGAAGGAACTGCAGAGGTAGAAGACAGAGATAGAGTACATCCACGTGTCTCACTCAGCCTGCTCAGAAGGAACAGCAGAGGTAGAAGACAGAGATAGAGTATATCCACGTGTCTCACTCAGCCTGCTCAGAAGGAACAGCAGAGGTAGAAGACAGAGATAGAGTATATCCACGTGTCTGATCTACACCTCACTCAGCCTGTTCGGAAGGAACAGCAGAGGTAGAGGACAGAGATAGAGTATATCCACGTGTCTCACTCAGCCTGCTCAGAAGGAACAGCAGAGGTATAAGACAGAGATAGAGTATATCCACGTGTCTCACTCAGCCTGCTCAGAAGGAACAGCAGAGGTAGAAGACAGAGATAGAGTATATCCACGTGTCTCACTCAGCCTGCTCAGAAGGAACAGCAGAGGTAGAAGACAGAGATAGAGTATATCTACGTGTCTGATCTACACCTCACTCAGCCTGCTCAGAAGGAACAGCAGAGGTAAAAGAAAGAGATAGAGTATATCCACGTGTCTCACTCAGCCTGCTCAGAAGGAACAGCAGAGGTACAAGACAGAGATAGAGTATATCCACGTGTCTGATCTACACCTCACTCAGCCTCCTCAGAAGGAACAGCAGAGGTAGAGGACAGAGATAGAGAATATCCACGTGTCTCACTCAGCCTGCTCAGAAGGAACTGCAGAGGTAGAAGACAGAGATAGAGTATATCCACGTGTCTCACTCAGCCTGCTCAGAAGGAACAGCAGAGGTAGAAGACAGAGATAGAGTATATCCACGTGTCTCACTCAGCCTGCTCAGAAGGAACAGCAGAGGTAGAAGACAGAGATAGAGTATATCCACGTGTCTGATCTACACCTCACTCAGCCTGTTCGGAAGGAACAGCAGAGGTAGAGGACAGAGATAGAGTATATCCACGTGTCTCACTCAGCCTGCTCAGAAGGAACAGCAGAGGTATAAGACAGAGATAGAGTATATCCACGTGTCTCACTCAGCCTGCTCAGAAGGAACAGCAGAGGTAGAAGACAGAGATAGAGTATATCCACGTGTCTCACTCAGCCTGCTCAGAAGGAACAGCAGAGGTAGAAGACAGAGATAGAGTATATCTACGTGTCTGATCTACACCTCACTCAGCCTGCTCAGAAGGAACAGCAGAGGTAAAAGAAAGAGATAGAGTATATCCACGTGTCTCACTCAGCCTGCTCAGAAGGAACAGCAGAGGTACAAGACAGAGATAGAGTATATCCACGTGTCTGATCTACACCTCACTCAGCCTCCTCAGAAGGAACAGCAGAGGTAGAGGACAGAGATAGAGAATATCCACGTGTCTCACTCAGCCTGCTCAGAAGGAACTGCAGAGGTAGAAGACAGAGATAGAGTATATCCACGTGTCTCACTCAGCCTGCTCAGAAGAAACAGCAGAGGTAGAAGACAGAGATAGAGTATATCCACGTGTCTCACTCAGCCTGCTCAGAAGGAACAGCAGAGGTAGAAGACAGAGATAGAGTATATCCACGTGTCTGATCTACACCTCACTCAGCCTGTTCGGAAGGAACAGCAGAGGTAGAGGACAGAGATAGAGTATATCCACGTGTCTCACTCAGCCTGCTCAGAAGGAACAGCAGAGGTATAAGACAGAGATAGAGTATATCCACGTGTCTCACTCAGCCTGCTCAGAAGGAACAGCAGAGGTAGAAGACAGAGATAGAGTATATCCACGTGTCTCACTCAGCCTGCTCAGAAGGAACAGCAGAGGTAGAAGACAGAGATAGAGTATATCTACGTGTCTGATCTACACCTCACTCAGCCTGCTCAGAAGGAACAGCAGAGGTAAAAGAAAGAGATAGAGTATATCCACGTGTCTCACTCAGCCTGCTCAGAAGGAACAGCAGAGGTACAAGACAGAGATAGAGTATATCCACGTGTCTGATCTACACCTCACTCAGCCTGCTCAGAAGAAACAGCAGAGGTAGAATACAGATATAGAGTATATCCACGTGTCTAACTCAGCCTGCTCAGAAGGAACAGCAGAGGTAGAGGACAGAGATAGAGTATATCCACGTATCTCACTCAGCCTGCTCAGAAGGAAGAGCATAGGTAGAAGACAGAGATAGAGTATATCCACGTGTCTCACTCAGCCTGCTCAGAAGGAACAGCAGAGGTAGAAGACAGAGATAGAATATATCCACGTGTCTGATCTACACCTCACTCAGCCTGCTCAGAAGGAACAGCAGAGGTATAAGACAGAGATAGAGTATATCCACGTGTCTCACTCAGCCTGCTCAGAAGGAACAGCAGAGGTAGAAGACAGAGATAGAGTATATCCACGTGTCTCACTCAGCCTGCTCAGAATGAACAGCATAGGTAGAAGACAGAGATAGAGTATATCTACGTGTCTGATCTACACCTCACTCAGCCTGCTCAAAAGGAACAGCAGAGGTAAAAGACAGAGATAGAGTATATCCACGTGTCTCACTCAGCCTGCTCAGAAGGAACAGCAGAGGTACAAGACAGAGATAGAGTATATCCACGTGTCTGATCTACACCTTACCTAGCCTGCTCAGAAGAAACAGCAGAGGTAGAAGACAGATATAGAGTATATCCACGTGTCTAACTCAGCCTGATCAGAAGGAACAGCAGAGGTAGAAGACAGAGATAGAGTATATCCACGTGTCTCACTCAGCCTTCTCAGAAGGAACAGCAGAGGTAGAAGACAGAGACAGAGTATATCCACGTGTCTGATCTACACCTCACTCAGCCTCCTCAGAAGGAACAGCAGAGGTAGAAGACAGAGATAGAGTATATCCACGTGTCTCACTCAGCCTGCTCAGAAGGAACAGCAGAGGTAGAAGACAGAGATAGAGTATATCCACGTGTCTCACTCAGCCTGCTCAGAAGGAACAGCAGAGGTAGAAGACAGAGATAGAGTATATCTACGTGTCTGATCTACACCTCACTCAGCCTGCTCAGAAGGAACAGCAGAGGTAAAAGAAAGAGATAGAGTATATCCACGTGTCTCACTCAGCCTGCTCAGAAGGAACAGCAGAGGTACAAGACAGAGATAGAGTATATCCTCAGAAGGAACAGCAGAGGTAGAAGACAGAGATAGAGTATATCCACGTGTCTCACTCAGCCTGATCAGAAGGAACAGCAGAGGTAGAAGACAGAGATAGAGTATATCCACGTGTCTCACTCAGCCTGCTCAGAAGGAACAGCAGAGGTAGAAGACAGAGATAGAGTATATTCACGTGTCTCACTCAGTTTGCTCAGAAGGAACAGCAGAGGTAGAAGACAGAGATAGAGTATATCCACGTGTCTGATCTACACCTCACTCAGCCTGTTAGGAAGGAACAGCAGAGGTAGAAGACAGAGATAGAGTATATCCACGTGTCTCACTCAGTCTGCTCACAGAAGGAAGAGCATAGGTAGAAGACAGAGATAGAGTATATCCACGTGTCTCACTCAGCCTGCTCAGAAGGAACAGCAGAGGTAGAAGACAGGGATAGAATATATCCACGTGTCTGATCTACACCTCACTCAGCCTGCTCAGAAGGAACAGCAGAGGTATAAGACAGAGATAGAGTATATCCACGTGTCTCACTCAGCCTGCTCAGAAGGAACAGCAGAGGTAGAAGACAGACATAGAGTATATCCACGTTTCTGATCTACACCTCACTCAGCCTGCTCAGAAGGAACAGCATAGGTAGAAGACAGAGATAGAGTATATCCACGTGTCTATTCTACACCTCACTCAGCCTGCTCAGAAGGAACAGCAGAGGTAGAGGACAGAGATAGAGTATATCCACGTATCTCACTCAGCCTGCTCAGAAGGAAGAGCATAGGTAGAAGACAGAGATAGAGTATATCCACGTGTCTCACTCAGCCTGCTCAGAAGGAACAGCAGAGGTAGAAGACAGAGATAGAATATATCCACGTGTCTGATCTACACCTCACTCAGCCTGCTCAGAAGGAACAGCAGAGGTATAAGACAGAGATAGAGTATATCCACGTGTCTCACTCAGCCTGCTCAGAAGGAACAGCAGAGGTAGAAGACAGAGATAGAGTATATCCACGTGTCTCACTCAGCCTGCTCAGAATGAACAGCATAGGTAGAAGACAGAGATAGAGTATATCTACGTGTCTGATCTACACCTCACTCAGCCTGCTCAAAAGGAACAGCAGAGGTAAAAGACAGAGATAGAGTATATCCACGTGTCTCACTCAGCCTGCTCAGAAGGAACAGCAGAGGTACAAGACAGAGATAGAGTATATCCACGTGTCTGATCTACACCTTACCTAGCCTGCTCAGAAGAAACAGCAGAGGTAGAAGACAGATAGAGAGTATATCCACGTGTCTAACTCAGCCTGATCAGAAGGAACAGCAGAGGTAGAAGACAGAGATAGAGTATATCCACGTGTCTCACTCAGCCTTCTCAGAAGGAACAGCAGAGGTAGAAGACAGAGACAGAGTATATCCACGTGTCTGATCTACACCTCACTTAGCCTCCTCAGAAGGAACAGCAGAGGTAGAAGACAGAGATAGAGTATATCCACGTGTCTCACTCAGCCTGCTCAGAAGGAACAGCAGAGGTAGAAGACAGAGATAGAGTATATCCACGTGTCTCACTCAGCCTGCTCAGAAGGAACAGCAGAGGTAGAAGACAGAGATAGAGTATATCTACGTGTCTGATCTACACCTCACTCAGCCTGCTCAGAAGGAACAGCAGAGGTAAAAGAAAGAGATAGAGTATATCCACGTGTCTCACTCAGCCTGCTCAGAAGGAACAGCAGAGGTACAAGACAGAGATAGAGTATATCCTCAGAAGGAACAGCAGAGGTAGAAGACAGAGATAGAGTATATCCACGTGTCTCACTCAGCCTGATCAGAAGGAACAGCAGAGGTAGAAGACAGAGATAGAGTATATCCACGTGTCTCACTCAGCCTGCTCAGAAGGAACAGCAGAGGTAGAAGACAGAGATAGAGTATATTCACGTGTCTCACTCAGTTTGCTCAGAAGGAACAGCAGAGGTAGAAGACAGAGATAGAGTATATCCACGTGTCTGATCTACACCTCACTCAGCCTGTTAGGAAGGAACAGCAGAGGTAGAAGACAGAGATAGAGTATATCCACGTGTCTCACTCAGTCTGCTCACAGAAGGAAGAGCATAGGTAGAAGACAGAGATAGAGTATATCCACGTGTCTCACTCAGCCTGCTCAGAAGGAACAGCAGAGGTAGAAGACAGGGATAGAATATATCCACGTGTCTGATCTACACCTCACTCAGCCTGCTCAGAAGGAACAGCAGAGGTATAAGACAGAGATAGAGTATATCCACGTGTCTCACTCAGCCTGCTCAGAAGGAACAGCAGAGGTAGAAGACAGACATAGAGTATATCCACGTTTCTGATCTACACCTCACTCAGCCTGCTCAGAAGGAACAGCATAGGTAGAAGACAGAGATAGAGTATATCCACGTGTCTATTCTACACCTCACTCAGCCTGCTCAGAAGGAACAGCAGAGGTAAAAGACAGAGATAGAGTATATCCACGTGTCTGATCTACACCTCACTCAGCCTCCTCAGAATGAACAGCAGGTGTAGAAGACAGAGATAGAGTATATCCACGTGTCTCACTCAGCCTGCACAGAATGAACAGCAGAGGTAGAAGACAGAGATAGTGTATATCCACGTGTCTCACTCAGCCTGTTCAGAAGGAACAGCAGGGGTACACGACAGAGATAGAGTATATCCACGTGTCTGATCTACACCTCACTCAGCCTCCTCAGAAGGAACAGCAGAGGTAGAGGACAGAGATAGAGAATATCCACGTGTCTCACTCAGCCTGCTCAGAAGGAACTGCAGAGGTAGAAGACAGAGATAGAGTATATCCACGTGTCTCATTCAGCCTGCTCAGAAGGAACAGCAGAGGTAGAAGACAGAGATAGAGTATATCCACGTGTCTGATCTACACCTCACTCAGCCTGTTCGGAAGGAACAGCAGAGGTAGAGGACATAGATAGAGTATATCCACGTGTCTCACTCAGCCTGCTCAGAAGGAAGAGCATAGGTAGAAGACAGAGATAGAGTATATCCACGTGTCTCACTCAGCCTGCTCAGAAGGAACAGCAGAGGTAGAAGACAGAGATAGAATATATCCACGTGTCTGATCTACACCTCACTCAGCCTGCTCAGAAGGAACAGCAGAGGTATAAGACAGAGATAGAGTATATCCACGTGTCTCACTCAGCCTGCTCAGAAGGAACAGCAGAGGTAGAAGACAGAGATAGAGTATATCCACGTGTCTCACTCAGCCTGCTCAGAATGAACAGCAGAGGTAGAAGACAGAGATAGAGTATATCTACGTGTCTGATCTACACCTCACTCAGCCTGCTCAAAAGGAACAGCAGAGGTAAAAGACAGAGATAGAGTATATCCACGTGTCTCACTCAGCCTGATCAGAAGGAACAGCAGAGGTAGAAGACAGAGATAGAGTATATCCACGTGTCTCACTCAGCCTTCTCAGAAGGAACAGCAGAGGTAGAAGACAGAGACAGAGTATATCCACGTGTCTGATCTACACCTCACTCAGCCTCCTCAGAAGGAACATCAGAGGTATAAGACAGAGATAGAGTATATCCACGTGTCTCACTCAGCCTGTTCAGAAGGAACAGCAGACGTAGAAGACAGATATAGAGTATATCCACGTGTCTGATCTACACCTCACTCAGCCTGCTCAGAAGGAACATCAGATGTAGAAGACAGAGATAGAGTATATCCACGTGTCTCACTCAGCCTGCTCAGAAGGAACAGCAGACGTAGAAGACAGAGATAGAGTATATCCACGTGTCCCACTCAGCCTGCTCAGAAGGAACTGCAGAGGTAGAAGACAGAGACAGAGTATATCCACGTGTCTGATCTACACCTCAATCAGCCTGCTCAGAAAGAACAGCAGAGGTAGAAGACAGAGATAGAGTATATCCACATGTCTCACTCAGCCTGTTCAGAAGGAACAGCAGGGGTACACGACAGAGATAGAGTATATCCACGTGTCTGATCTACACCTCACTCAGCCTCCTCAGAAGGAACAGCAGAGGTAGAGAACAGAGATAGAGAATATCCACGTGTCTCACTCAGCCTGCTCAGAAGGAACTGCAGAGGTAGAAGACAGAGATAGAGTATATCCACGTGTCTCACTCAGCCTGCTCAGAAGGAACAGCAGAGGTAGAAGACAGAGATAGAGTATATCCACGTGTCTCACTCAGCCTGCTCAGAAGGAACAGCAGAGGTAGAAGACAGAGATAGAGTATATCCACGTGTCTGATCTACACCTCACTCAGCCTGTTCGGAAGGAACAGCAGAGGTAGAGGACAGAGATAGAGTATATCCACGTGTCTCACTCAGCCTGCTCAGAAGGAACAGCAGAGGTATAAGACAGAGATAGAGTATATCCACGTGTCTCACTCAGCCTGCTCAGAAGGAACAGCAGAGGTAGAAGACAGAGATAGAGTATATCCACGTGTCTCACTCAGCCTGCTCAGAAGGAACAGCAGAGGTAGAAGACAGAGATAGAGTATATCTACGTGTCTGATCTACACCTCACTCAGCCTGCTCAGAAGGAACAGCAGAGGTAAAAGAAAGAGATAGAGTATATCCACGTGTCTCACTCAGCCTGCTCAGAAGGAACAGCAGAGGTACAAGACAGAGATAGAGTATATCCACGTGTCTGATCTACACCTCACTCAGCCTCCTCAGAAGGAACAGCAGAGGTAGAGGACAGAGATAGAGAATATCCACGTGTCTCACTCAGCCTGCTCAGAAGGAACTGCAGAGGTAGAAGACAGAGATAGAGTATATCCACGTGTCTCACTCAGCCTGCTCAGAAGGAACAGCAGAGGTAGAAGACAGAGATAGAGTATATCCACGTGTCTCACTCAGCCTGCTCAGAAGGAACAGCAGAGGTAGAAGACAGAGATAGAGTATATCCACGTGTCTGATCTACACCTCACTCAGCCTGTTCGGAAGGAACAGCAGAGGTAGAGGACAGAGATAGAGTATATCCACGTGTCTCACTCAGCCTGCTCAGAAGGAACAGCAGAGGTATAAGACAGAGATAGAGTATATCCACGTGTCTCACTCAGCCTGCTCAGAAGGAACAGCAGAGGTAGAAGACAGAGATAGAGTATATCCACGTGTCTCACTCAGCCTGCTCAGAAGGAACAGCAGAGGTAGAAGACAGAGATAGAGTATATCTACGTGTCTGATCTACACCTCACTCAGCCTGCTCAGAAGGAACAGCAGAGGTAAAAGAAAGAGATAGAGTATATCCACGTGTCTCACTCAGCCTGCTCAGAAGGAACAGCAGAGGTACAAGACAGAGATAGAGTATATCCACGTGTCTGATCTACACCTCACTCAGCCTGCTCAGAAGAAACAGCAGAGGTAGAATACAGATATAGAGTATATCCACGTGTCTAACTCAGCCTGCTCAGAAGGAACAGCAGAGGTAGAGGACAGAGATAGAGTATATCCACGTATCTCACTCAGCCTGCTCAGAAGGAAGAGCATAGGTAGAAGACAGAGATAGAGTATATCCACGTGTCTCACTCAGCCTGCTCAGAAGGAACAGCAGAGGTAGAAGACAGAGATAGAATATATCCACGTGTCTGATCTACACCTCACTCAGCCTGCTCAGAAGGAACAGCAGAGGTATAAGACAGAGATAGAGTATATCCACGTGTCGCACTCAGCCTGCTCAGAAGGAACAGCAGAGGTAGAAGACAGAGATAGAGTATATCCACGTGTCTCACTCAGCCTGCTCAGAATGAACAGCATAGGTAGAAGACAGAGATAGAGTATATCTACGTGTCTGATCTACACCTCACTCAGCCTGCTCAAAAGGAACAGCAGAGGTAAAAGACAGAGATAGAGTATATCCACGTGTCTCACTCAGCCTGCTCAGAAGGAACAGCAGAGGTACAAGACAGAGATAGAGTATATCCACGTGTCTGATCTACACCTTACCTAGCCTGCTCAGAAGAAACAGCAGAGGTAGAAGACAGATATAGAGTATATCCACGTGTCTAACTCAGCCTGATCAGAAGGAACAGCAGAGGTAGAAGACAGAGATAGAGTATATCCACGTGTCTCACTCAGCCTTCTCAGAAGGAACAGCAGAGGTAGAAGACAGAGACAGAGTATATCCACGTGTCTGATCTACACCTCACTCAGCCTCCTCAGAAGGAACAGCAGAGGTAGAAGACAGAGATAGAGTATATCCACGTGTCTCACTCAGCCTGCTCAGAAGGAACAGCAGAGGTAGAAGACAGAGATAGAGTATATCCACGTGTCTCACTCAGCCTGCTCAGAAGGAACAGCAGAGGTAGAAGACAGAGATAGAGTATATCTACGTGTCTGATCTACACCTCACTCAGCCTGCTCAGAAGGAACAGCAGAGGTAAAAGAAAGAGATAGAGTATATCCACGTGTCTCACTCAGCCTGCTCAGAAGGAACAGCAGAGGTACAAGACAGAGATAGAGTATATCCTCAGAAGGAACAGCAGAGGTAGAAGACAGAGATAGAGTATATCCACGTGTCTCACTCAGCCTGATCAGAAGGAACAGCAGAGGTAGAAGACAGAGATAGAGTATATCCACGTGTCTCACTCAGCCTGCTCAGAAGGAACAGCAGAGGTAGAAGACAGAGATAGAGTATATTCACGTGTCTCACTCAGTTTGCTCAGAAGGAACAGCAGAGGTAGAAGACAGAGATAGAGTATATCCACGTGTCTGATCTACACCTCACTCAGCCTGTTAGGAAGGAACAGCAGAGGTAGAAGACAGAGATAGAGTATATCCACGTGTCTCACTCAGTCTGCTCACAGAAGGAAGAGCATAGGTAGAAGACAGAGATAGAGTATATCCACGTGTCTCACTCAGCCTGCTCAGAAGGAACAGCAGAGGTAGAAGACAGGGATAGAATATATCCACGTGTCTGATCTACACCTCACTCAGCCTGCTCAGAAGGAACAGCAGAGGTATAAGACAGAGATAGAGTATATCCACGTGTCTCACTCAGCCTGCTCAGAAGGAACAGCAGAGGTAGAAGACAGAGATAGAGTATATCCAGGTGTCTGATATACACCTCACTCAGCCTCCTCAGAAGGAACATCAGAGGTATAAGACAGAGATAGAGTATATCCACGTGTCTCACTCAGCCTGCTCAGAAGGAACAGCAGACGTAGAAGACAGACATAGAGTATATCCACGTTTCTGATCTACACCTCACTCAGCCTGCTCAGAAGGAACAGCATAGGTAGAAGACAGAGATAGAGTATATCCACGTGTCTATTCTACACCTCACTCAGCCTGCTCAGAAGGAACAGCAGAGGTAAAAGACAGAGATAGAGTATATCCACGTGTCTGATCTACACCTCACTCAGCCTCCTCAGAATGAACAGCAGGTGTAGAAGACAGAGATAGAGTATATCCACGTGTCTCACTCAGCCTGCACAGAATGAACAGCAGAGGTAGAAGACAGAGATAGTGTATATCCACGTGTCTCACTCAGCCTGTTCAGAAGGAACAGCAGGGGTACACGACAGAGATAGAGTATATCCACGTGTCTGATCTACACCTCACTCAGCCTCCTCAGAAGGAACAGCAGAGGTAGAGGACAGAGATAGAGAATATCCACGTGTCTCACTCAGCCTGCTCAGAAGGAACTGCAGAGGTAGAAGACAGAGATAGAGTATATCCACGTGTCTCACTCAGCCTGCTCAGAAGGAACAGCAGAGGGAGAAGACAGAGATAGAGTATATCCACGTGTCTGATCTACACCTCACTCAGCCTGTTCGGAAGGAACAGCAGAGGTAGAGGACATAGATAGAGTATATCCACGTGTCTCACTCAGCCTGCTCAGAAGGAAGAGCATAGGTAGAAGACAGAGATAGAGTATATCCACGTGTCTCACTCAGCCTGCTCAGAAGGAACAGCAGAGGTAGAAGACAGAGATAGAATATATCCACGTGTCTGATCTACACCTCACTCAGCCTGCTCAGAAGGAACAGCAGAGGTATAAGACAGAGATAGAGTATATCCTCGTGTCTCACTCAGCCTGCTCAGAAGGAACAGCAGAGGTAGAAGACAGAGATAGAGTATATCCACGTGTCTCACTCAGCCTGCTCAGAATGAACAGCAGAGGTAGAAGACAGAGATAGAGTATATCTACGTGTCTGATCTACACCTCACTCAGCCTGCTCAAAAGGAACAGCAGAGGTAAAAGACAGAGATAGAGTATATCCACGTGTCTCACTCAGCCTGCTCAGAAGGAACAGCAGAGGTACAAGACAGAGATAGAGTATATCCACGTGTCTGATCTACACCTCACTTAGCCTGCTCAGAAGAAACAGCAGAGGTAGAAGACAGATATAGAATATATGCACGTGTCTAACTCAGCCTGATCAGAAGGAACAGCAGAGGTAGAAGACAGAGATAGAGTATATCCACGTGTCTCACTCAGCCTGCTCAGAAGGAACAGCAGAGGTAGAAGACAGAGACAGAGTATATCCACGTGTCTGATCTACACCTCACTCAGCCTCCTCAGAAGGAACAGCAGAGGTAGAAGACAGAGATAGAGTATATCCACGTGTCTCACTCAGCCTGATCAGAAGGAACAGCAGAGGTAGAAGACAGAGATAGAGTATATCCACGTGTCTCACTCAGCCTGCTCAGAAGGAACAGCAGAGGTAGAAGACAGAGATAGAGTATATCCACGTGTCTCACTCAGCCTGCTCAGAAAGAACAGCAGAGGTAGAAGACAGAGATAGAGTATATCTACGTGTCTGATCTACACCTCACTCAGCCTGCTCAGAAGGAACAGCAGAGGTAAAAGAAAGAGATAGAGTATATCCACGTGTCTCACTCAGCCTGCTCAGAAGGAACAGCAGAGGTACAAGACAGAGATAGAGTATATCCACGTGTCTGATCTACACCTCACTCAGCCTCCTCAGAAGGAACAGCAGAGGTAGAGGACAGAGATAGAGAATATCCACGTGTCTCACTCAGCCTGCTCAGAAGGAACTGCAGAGGTAGAAGACAGAGATAGAGTATATCCACGTGTCTCACTCAGCCTGCTCAGAAGGAACAGCAGAGGTAGAAGACAGAGATAGAGTATATCCACGTGTCTCACTCAGCCTGCTCAGAAGGAACAGCAGAGGTAGAAGACAGAGATAGAGTATATCCACGTGTCTGATCTACACCTCACTCAGCCTGTTCGGAAGGAACAGCAGAGGTAGAGGACAGAGATAGAGTATATCCACGTGTCTCACTCAGCCTGCTCAGAAGGAACAGCAGAGGTATAAGACAGAGATAGAGTATATCCACGTGTCTCACTCAGCCTGCTCAGAAGGAACAGCAGAGGTAGAAGACAGAGATAGAGTATATCCACGTGTCTCACTCAGCCTGCTCAGAAGGAACAGCAGAGGTAGAAGACAGAGATAGAGTATATCTACGTGTCTGATCTACACCTCACTCAGCCTGCTCAGAAGGAACAGCAGAGGTAAAAGAAAGAGATAGAGTATATCCACGTGTCTCACTCAGCCTGCTCAGAAGGAACAGCAGAGGTACAAGACAGAGATAGAGTATATCCACGTGTCTGATCTACACCTCACTCAGCCTGCTCAGAAGAAACAGCAGAGGTAGAATACAGATATAGAGTATATCCACGTGTCTAACTCAGCCTGCTCAGAAGGAACAGCAGAGGTAGAGGACAGAGATAGAGTATATCCACGTATCTCACTCAGCCTGCTCAGAAGGAAGAGCATAGGTAGAAGACAGAGATAGAGTATATCCACGTGTCTCACTCAGCCTGCTCAGAAGGAACAGCAGAGGTAGAAGACAGAGATAGAATATATCCACGTGTCTGATCTACACCTCACTCAGCCTGCTCAGAAGGAACAGCAGAGGTATAAGACAGAGATAGAGTATATCCACGTGTCTCACTCAGCCTGCTCAGAAGGAACAGCAGAGGTAGAAGACAGAGATAGAGTATATCCACGTGTCTCACTCAGCCTGCTCAGAATGAACAGCATAGGTAGAAGACAGAGATAGAGTATATCTACGTGTCTGATCTACACCTCACTCAGCCTGCTCAAAAGGAACAGCAGAGGTAAAAGACAGAGATAGAGTATATCCACGTGTCTCACTCAGCCTGCTCAGAAGGAACAGCAGAGGTACAAGACAGAGATAGAGTATATCCACGTGTCTGATCTACACCTTACCTAGCCTGCTCAGAAGAAACAGCAGAGGTAGAAGACAGATATAGAGTATATCCACGTGTCTAACTCAGCCTGATCAGAAGGAACAGCAGAGGTAGAAGACAGAGATGGAGTATATCCACGTGTCTCACTCAGCCTTCTCAGAAGGAACAGCAGAGGTAGAAGACAGAGACAGAGTATATCCACGTGTCTGATCTACACCTCACTCAGCCTCCTCAGAAGGAACAGCAGAGGTAGAAGACAGAGATAGAGTATATCCACGTGTCTCACTCAGCCTGCTCAGAAGGAACAGCAGAGGTAGAAGACAGAGATAGAGTATATCCACGTGTCTCACTCAGCCTGCTCAGAAGGAACAGCAGAGGTAGAAGACAGAGATAGAGTATATCTACGTGTCTGATCTACACCTCACTCAGCCTGCTCAGAAGGAACAGCAGAGGTAAAAGAAAGAGATAGAGTATATCCACGTGTCTCACTCAGCCTGCTCAGAAGGAACAGCAGAGGTACAAGACAGAGATAGAGTATATCCTCAGAAGGAACAGCAGAGGTAGAAGACAGAGATAGAGTATATCCACGTGTCTCACTCAGCCTGATCAGAAGGAACAGCAGAGGTAGAAGACAGAGATAGAGTATATCCACGTGTCTCACTCAGCCTGCTCAGAAGGAACAGCAGAGGTAGAAGACAGAGATAGAGTATATTCACGTGTCTCACTCAGTTTGCTCAGAAGGAACAGCAGAGGTAGAAGACAGAGATAGAGTATATCCACGTGTCTGATCTACACCTCACTCAGCCTGTTAGGAAGGAACAGCAGAGGTAGAAGACAGAGATAGAGTATATCCACGTGTCTCACTCAGTCTGCTCACAGAAGGAAGAGCATAGGTAGAAGACAGAGATAGAGTATATCCACGTGTCTCACTCAGCCTGCTCAGAAGGAACAGCAGAGGTAGAAGACAGGGATAGAATATATCCACGTGTCTGATCTACACCTCACTCAGCCTGCTCAGAAGGAACAGCAGAGGTATAAGACAGAGATAGAGTATATCCACGTGTCTCACTCAGCCTGCTCAGAAGGAACAGCAGAGGTAGAAGACAGAGATAGAGTATATCCAGGTGTCTGATATACACCTCACTCAGCCTCCTCAGAAGGAACATCAGAGGTATAAGACAGAGATAGAGTATATCCACGTGTCTCACTCAGCCTGCTCAGAAGGAACAGCAGACGTAGAAGACAGACATAGAGTATATCCACGTTTCTGATCTACACCTCACTCAGCCTGCTCAGAAGGAACAGCATAGGTAGAAGACAGAGATAGAGTATATCCACGTGTCTATTCTACACCTCACTCAGCCTGCTCAGAAGGAACAGCAGAGGTAAAAGACAGAGATAGAGTATATCCACGTGTCTGATCTACACCTCACTCAGCCTCCTCAGAATGAACAGCAGGTGTAGAAGACAGAGATAGAGTATATCCACGTGTCTCACTCAGCCTGCACAGAATGAACAGCAGAGGTAGAAGACAGAGATAGTGTATATCCACGTGTCTCACTCAGCCTGTTCAGAAGGAACAGCAGGGGTACACGACAGAGATAGAGTATATCCACGTGTCTGATCTACACCTCACTCAGCCTCCTCAGAAGGAACAGCAGAGGTAGAGGACAGAGATAGAGAATATCCACGTGTCTCACTCAGCCTGCTCAGAAGGAACTGCAGAGGTAGAAGACAGAGATAGAGTATATCCACGTGTCTCACTCAGCCTGCTCAGAAGGAACAGCAGAGGTAGAAGACAGAGATAGAGTATATCCACGTGTCTGATCTACACCTCACTCAGCCTGTTCGGAAGGAACAGCAGAGGTAGAGGACATAGATAGAGTATATCCACGTGTCTCACTCAGCCTGCTCAGAAGGAAGAGCATAGGTAGAAGACAGAGATAGAGTATATCCACGTGTCTCACTCAGCCTGCTCAGAAGGAACAGCAGAGGTAGAAGACAGAGATAGAATATATCCACGTGTCTGATCTACACCTCACTCAGCCTGCTCAGAAGGAACAGCAGAGGTATAAGACAGAGATAGAGTATATCCACGTGTCTCACTCAGCCTGCTCAGAAGGAACAGCAGAGGTAGAAGACAGAGATAGAGTATATCCACGTGTCTCACTCAGCCTGCTCAGAATGAACAGCAGAGGTAGAAGACAGAGATAGAGTATATCTACGTGTCTGATCTACACCTCACTCAGCCTGCTCAAAAGGAACAGCAGAGGTAAAAGACAGAGATAGAGTATATCCACGTGTCTCACTCAGCCTGCTCAGAAGGAACAGCAGAGGTACAAGACAGAGATAGAGTATATCCACGTGTCTGATCTACACCTCACTTAGCCTGCTCAGAAGAAACAGCAGAGGTAGAAGACAGATATAGAATATATGCACGTGTCTAACTCAGCCTGATCAGAAGGAACAGCAGAGGAAGAAGACAGAGATAGAGTATATCCACGTGTCTCACTCAGCCTGCTCAGAAGGAACAGCAGAGGTAGAAGACAGAGACAGAGTATATCCACGTGTCTGATCTACACCTCACTCAGCCTCCTCAGAAGGAACAGCAGAGGTAGAAGACAGAGATAGAGTATATCCACGTGTCTCACTCAGCCTGATCAGAAGGAACAGCAGAGGTAGAAGACAGAGATAGAGTATATCCACGTGTCTCACTCAGCCTGCTCAGAAGGAACAGCAGAGGTAGAAGACAGAGATAGAGTATATTCACGTGTCTCACTCAGTTTGCTCAGAAGGAACAGCAGAGGTAGAAGACAGAGATAGAGTATATCCACGTGTCTGATCTACACCTCACTCAGCCTGTTAGGAAGGAACAGCAGAGGTAGAAGACAGAGATAGTGTATATCCACGTGTCTCACTCAGTCTGCTCAGAAGGAAGAGCATAGGTAGAAGACAGAGATAGAGTATATCCACGTGTCTCACTCAGCCTGCTCAGAAGGAACAGCAGAGGTAGAAGACAGGGATAGAATATATCCACGTGTCTGATCTACACCTCACTCAGCCTGCTCAGAAGGAACAGCAGAGGTATAAGACAGAGATAGAGTATATCCACGTGTCTCACTCAGCCTGCTCAGAAGGAACAGCAGAGGTAGAAGACAGAGATT
Source organism: Crossaster papposus (assembly GCA_037893245.1). Taxonomy (NCBI): domain Eukaryota; kingdom Metazoa; phylum Echinodermata; class Asteroidea; order Velatida; family Solasteridae; genus Crossaster; species Crossaster papposus. The sequence continues at coordinate 35,115 of JBAIAA010001433.1, read as the reverse complement.
GAGTATATCCAGGTGTCTGATATACACCTCACTCAGCCTCCTCAGAAGGAACATCAGAGGTATAAGACAGAGATAGAGTATATCCACGTGTCTCACTCAGCCTGCTCAGAAGGAACAGCATAGGTAGAAGACAGAGATAGAGTATATCCACGTGTCTATTCTACACCTCACTCAGCCTGCTCAGAAGGAACAGCAGAGGTATAAGACAGAGATAGAGTATCCACGTGTCTCACTCAGCCTGCTCAGAAGGAACAGCAGAGGTAGAAGACAGAGATAGAGTATATCCACGTGTCTGTTCTACACCTCAATCAGCCTCCTCAGAAGGAACAGCAGAGGTAGAGGACAGAGATAGAGAATATCCACGTGTCTCACTCAGCCTGCTCAGAAGGAACTGCAGAGGTAGAAGACAGAGATAGAATATATCCACGTGTCTGATCTACACCTCACTCAGCCTGCTCAGAAGGAACATCAGAGGTATAAGACAGAGATAGAGTATATCCAAGTGTCTCACTCAGCCTGTTTAGAAGGAACAGCAGACGTAGAAGACACAGATAGAGTATATTCACGTGTCTGATCTACACCTCACTCAGCCTGCTCAGAAGGAACAGCAGAGGTAGAAGACAGATATAGAATATATCCATGTGTCTGATCTACACCTCACTCAGCCTGCTCAGAAGGAACAACATATGTAGAAGACAGAGATAGAGTATATCCACGTGTCTCACTCAGCCTGCTCAGAAGGAAGAGCATAGGTAGAAGACAGAGATAGAGTATATCCACGTGTCTCACTCAGCCTGCTCAGAAGGAACAGCAGAGGTAGAAGACAGAGATAGAATATATCCACGTGTCTGATCTACACCTCACTCAGCCTGCTCAGAAGGAACAGCAGAGGTATAAGACAGAGATAGAGTATATCCACGTGTCTCACTCAGCCTGCTCAGAAGGAACAGCAGAGGTAGAAGACAGAGATAGAGTATATCCACGTGTCTCACTCAGCCTGCTCAGAATGAACAGCAGAGGTAGAAGACAGAGATAGAGTATATCTACGTGTCTGATCTACACCTCACTCAGCCTGCTCAAAAGGAACAGCAGAGGTAAAAGACAGAGATAGAGTATATCCACGTGTCTCACTCAGCCTGCTCAGAAGGAACAGCAGAGGTACAAGACAGAGATAGAGTATATCCACGTGTCTGATCTACACCTCACTTAGCCTGCTCAGAAGAAACAGCAGAGGTAGAAGACAGATATAGAATATATGCACGTGTCTAACTCAGCCTGATCAGAAGGAACAGCAGAGGAAGAAGACAGAGATAGAGTATATCCACGTGTCTCACTCAGCCTGCTCAGAAGGAACAGCAGAGGTAGAAGACAGAGACAGAGTATATCCACGTGTCTGATCTACACCTCACTCAGCCTCCTCAGAAGGAACAGCAGAGGTAGAAGACAGAGATAGAGTATATCCACGTGTCTCACTCAGCCTGATCAGAAGGAACAGCAGAGGTAGAAGACAGAGATAGAGTATATCCACGTGTCTCACTCAGCCTGCTCAGAAGGAACAGCAGAGGTAGAAGACAGAGATAGAGTATATTCACGTGTCTCACTCAGTTTGCTCAGAAGGAACAGCAGAGGTAGAAGACAGAGATAGAGTATATCCACGTGTCTGATCTACACCTCACTCAGCCTGTTAGGAAGGAACAGCAGAGGTAGAAGACAGAGATAGTGTATATCCACGTGTCTCACTCAGTCTGCTCAGAAGGAAGAGCATAGGTAGAAGACAGAGATAGAGTATATCCACGTGTCTCACTCAGCCTGCTCAGAAGGAACAGCAGAGGTAGAAGACAGGGATAGAATATATCCACGTGTCTGATCTACACCTCACTCAGCCTGCTCAGAAGGAACAGCAGAGGTATAAGACAGAGATAGAGTATATCCACGTGTCTCACTCAGCCTGCTCAGAAGGAACAGCAGAGGTAGAAGACAGAGATTGAGTATATCCAGGTGTCTGATATACACCTCACTCAGCCTCCTCAGAAGGAACATCAGAGGTATAAGACAGAGATAGAGTATATCCACGTGTCTCACTCAGCCTGCTCAGAAGGAACAGCATAGGTAGAAGACAGAGATAGAGTATATCCACGTGTCTATTCTACACCTCACTCAGCCTGCTCAGAAGGAACAGCAGAGGTATAAGACAGAGATAGAGTATCCACGTGTCTCACTCAGCCTGCTCAGAAGGAACAGCAGAGGTAGAAGACAGAGATAGAGTATATCCACGTGTCTGTTCTACACCTCAATCAGCCTCCTCAGAAGGAACAGCAGAGGTAGAGGACAGAGATAGAGAATATCCACGTGTCTCACTCAGCCTGCTCAGAAGGAACTGCAGAGGTAGAAGACAGAGATAGAATATATCCACGTGTCTGATCTACACCTCACTCAGCCTGCTCAGAAGGAACATCAGAGGTATAAGACAGAGATAGAGTATATCCAAGTGTCTCACTCAGCCTGTTTAGAAGGAACAGCAGACGTAGAAGACACAGATAGAGTATATTCACGTGTCTGATCTACACCTCACTCAGCCTGCTCAGAAGGAACAGCAGAGGTAGAAGACAGATATAGAATATATCCATGTGTCTGATCTACACCTCACTCAGCCTGCTCAGAAGGAACAACATATGTAGAAGACAGAGATAGAGTATATTCACGTGTCTCACTCAGCCTGCTCAGAAGGAACAGCAGACGTAGAAGATACAGATAGAGTATATTCACGTGTCTCACTCAGCCTGCTCAGAAGGAACAGCAGAGGTTGAAGACAGAGACAGAGTATATCCACGTGTCTGTTCTACACCTCAATCAGCCTGCTCAGAAAGAACAGCAGAGGTAGAAGACAGAGATAGAGTATATCCACGTGTCTCACTCAGCCTGTTCAGAAGGAACAGCAGGGGTAAACGACAGAGATAGAGTATATCCACGTGTCTGATCTACACCTCACTCAGCCTCCTCAGAAGGAACAGCAGAGGTAGAGGACAGAGATAGAGAATATCCACGTGTCTCACTCAGCCTGCTCAGAAGGAACTGCAGAGGTAGAAGACAGAGATAGAGTATATCCACGTGTCTCACTCAGCCTGCTCAGAAGGAATAGCAGAGGTAGAAGACAGAGATAGAGTATATCCACGTGTCTCACTCAGCCTGCTCAGAAGGAACAGCAGAGGTAGAAGACAGAGATAGAGTATATCCACGTGTTTGATCTACACCTCACTCAGCCTGTTCGGAAAGAACAGCAGAGGTAGAGGACAGAGATAGAGTATATCCACGTGTCTCACTCAGCCTGCTCAGAAGGAAGAGCATAGGTAGAAGACAGAGATAGAGTATATCCACGTGTCTCACTCAGCCTGCTCAGAAGGAACAGCAGAGGTAGAAGACAGAGATAGAATATATCCACGTGTCTGATCTACACCTCACTCAGCCTGCTCAGAAGGAACAGCAGAGGTATAAGACAGAGATATAGTATATCCACGTGTCTCACTCAGCCTGCTCAGAAAGAACAGCAGAGGTAGAAGACAGAGATAGAGTATATCCACGTGTCTCACTCAGCCTGCTCAGAATGAACAGCAGAGGTAGAAGACAGAGATAGAGTATATCTACGTGTCTGATCTACACCTCACTCAGCCTGCTCAAAAGGAACAGCAGAGGTAAAAGACAGAGATAGAGTATATCCACGTGTCTCACTCAGCCTGCTCAGAAGGAACAGCAGAGGTACAAGACAGAGATAGAGTATATCCACGTGTCTCACTCAGCATGCTCAGAAGGAACAGCAAAGGTAGAAGACAGAGATAGAGTATATCCACGTGTCTCACTCAGCCTGCTCAGAAGGAACAGCAGAGGTAGAAGACAGAGATACAGTATATTCACGTGTCTCACTCAGTTTGCTCAGAAGGAACAGCAGAGGTAGAAGACAGAGATAGAGTATATCCACGTGTCCGATCTACACCTCATTCAGCCTGTTAGGAAGGAACAGCAGAGGTAGAAGACAGAGATAGAGTATATCCACGTGTCTCACTCAGTCTGCTCAGAAGGAAGAGCATAGGTAGAAGACAGAGATAGAGTATATCCACGTGTCTCACTCAGCCTGCTCAGAAGGAACAGCAGAGGTAGAAGACAGGGATAGAATATATCCACGTGTCTGATCTACACCTCACTCAGCCTGCTCAGAAGGAACAGCAGAGGTATAAGACAGAGATAGAGTATATCCACGTGTCTCACTCAGCCTGCTCAGAAGGAACAGCAGACGTAGAAGACAGAGATAGAGTATATCCACGTGTCTGATCTACACCTCACTCAGCCTGCTCAGAAGGAACATCAGAGGTATAAGACAGAGATAGAGTATATCCACGTGTCTCACTCAGCCTGTTTAGAAGGAACAGCAGACGTAGAAGACAGATATAGAATATATCCATGTGTCTGATCTACACCTCACTCAGCCTGCTCAGAAGGAACAACAGATGTAGAAGACAGAGATAGAGTATATCCACGTGTCTCACTCAGCCTGCTCAGAAGGAACAGCAGACGTAGAAGACGCAGATAGAGTATATTCACGTGTCTCACTCAGCCTGCTCAGAAGGAACAGCAGAGGTTGAAGACAGAGACAGAGTATATCCACGTGTCTGATCTACACCTCAATCAGCCTGCTCAGAAAGAACAGCAGAGGTAGAAGACAGAGATAGAGTATATCCACGTGTCTCACTCAGCCTGTTCAGAAGGAACAGCAGGGGTACACGACAGAGATAGAGTATATCCACGTGTCTGATCTACACCTCACTCAGCCTCCTCAGAAGGAACAGCAGAGGTAGAGGACAGAGATAGAGAATATCCACGTGTCTCACTCAGCCTGCTCAGAGGGAACTGCAGAGGTAGAAGACAGAGATAGAGTATATCCACGTGTCTCACTCAGCCTGCTCAGAAGGAACAGCAGAGGTAGAAGACAGACATAGAGTATATCCACGTGTCTCACTCAGCCTGCTCAGAAGGAACAGCAGAGGTAGAAGACAGAGATAGAGTATATCCACGTGTCTCACTCAGCCTGCTCAGAAGGAAGAGCATAGGTAGAAGACAGAGATAGAGTATATCCACGTGTCTCACTCAGCCTGCTCAGAAGGAACAGCAGAGGTAGAAGACAGAGATAGAATATATCCACGTGTCTGATCTACACCTCACTCAGCCTGCTCAGAAGGAACAGCAGAGGTATAAGACAGAGATAGAGTATATCCACGTGTCTCACTCAGCCTGCTCAGAAGGAACAGCAGAGGTAGAAGACAGAGATAGAGTATATCCACGTGTCTCACTCAGCCTGCTCAGAAGGAATAGCAGAGGTAGAAGACAGAGATAGAGTATATCCACGTGTCTCACTCAGCCTGCTCAGAAGGAACAGCAGAGGTAGAAGACAGAGATAGAGTATATCCACGTGTCTGATCTACACCTCACTCAGCCTGTTCGGAAGGAACAGCAGAGGTAGAGGACAGAGATAGAGTATATCCACGTGTCTCACTCAGCCTGCTCAGAAGGAAGAGCATAGGTAGAAGACAGAGATAGAGTATATCCACGTGTCTCACTCAGCCTGCTCAGAAGGAACAGCAGAGGTAGAAGACAGAGATAGAATATATCCACGTGTCTGATCTACACCTCACTCAGCCTGCTCAGAAGGAACAGCAGAGGTATAAGACAGAGATATAGTATATCCACGTGTCTCACTCAGCCTGCTCAGAAAGAACAGCAGAGGTAGAAGACAGAGATAGAGTATATCCACGTGTCTCACTCAGCCTGCTCAGAATGAACAGCAGAGGTAGAAGACAGAGATAGAGTATATCTACGTGTCTGATCTACACCTCACTCAGCCTGCTCAAAAGGAACAGCAGAGGTAAAAGACAGAGATAGAGTATATCCACGTGTCTCACTCAGCCTGCTCAGAAGGAACAGCAGAGGTACAAGTCAGAGATAGAGTATATCCACGTGTCTCACTCAGCCTGCTCAGAAGGAACAGCAAAGGTAGAAGACAGAGATAGAGTATATCCACGTGTCTCACTCAGCCTGCTCAGAAGGAACAGCAGAGGTAGAAGACAGAGATACAGTATATTCACGTGTCTCACTCAGTTTGCTCAGAAGGAACAGCAGAGGTAGAAGACAGAGATAGAGTATATCCACGTGTCCGATCTACACCTCACTCAGCCTGTTAGGAAGGAACAGCAGAGGTAGAAGACAGAGATAGAGTATATCCACGTGTCTCACTCAGTCTGCTCAGAAGGAAGAGCATAGGTAGAAGACAGAGATAGAGTATATCCACGTGTCTCACTCAGCCTGCTCAGAAGGAACAGCAGAGGTAGAAGACAGGGATAGAATATATCCACGTGTCTGATCTACACCTCACTCAGCCTGCTCAGAAGGAACAGCAGAGGTATAAGACAGAGATAGAGTATATCCACGTGTCTCACTCAGCCTGCTCAGAAGGAACAGCAGACGTAGAAGACAGAGATAGAGTATATCCACGTGTCTGATCTACACCTCACTCAGCCTGCTCAGAAGGAACATCAGAGGTATAAGACAGAGATAGAGTATATCCACGTGTCTCACTCAGCCTGTTTAGAAGGAACAGCAGACGTAGAAGACAGATATAGAATATATCCATGTGTCTGATCTACACCTCACTCAGCCTGCTCAGAAGGAACAACAGATGTAGAAGACAGAGATAGAGTATATCCACGTGTCTCACTCAGCCTGCTCAGAAGGAACAGCAGACGTAGAAGACACAGATAGAGTATATTCACGTGTCTCACACAGCCTGCTCAGAAGGAACAGCAGAGGTTGAAGACAGAGACAGAGTATATCCACGTGTCTGATCTACACCTCAATCAGCCTGCTCAGAAAGAACAGCAGAGGTAGAAGACAGAGATAGAGTATATCCACGTGTCTCACTCAGCCTGTTCAGAAGGAACAGCAGGGGTACACGACAGAGATAGAGTATATCCACGTGTCTGATCTACACCTCACTCAGCCTCCTCAGAAGGAACAGCAGAGGTAGAGGACAGAGATAGAGAATATCCACGTGTCTCACTCAGCCTGCTCAGAAGGAACTGCAGAGGTAGAAGACAGAGATAGAGTATATCCACGTGTCTCACTCAGCCTGCTCAGAAGGAACAGCAGAGGTAGAAGACAGAGATAGAGTATATCCACGTGTCTCACTCAGCCTGCTCAGAAGGAACAGCAGAGGTAGAAGACAGAGATAGAGTATATCCACGTGTCTCACTCAGCCTGCTCAGAAGGAAGAGCATAGGTAGAAGACAGAGATAGAGTATATCCACGTGTCTCACTCAGCCTGCTCAGAAGGAACAGCAGAGGTAGAAGACAGAGATAGAATATATCCACGTGTCTGATCTACACCTCACTCAGCCTGCTCAGAAGGAACAGCAGAGGTATAAGACAGAGATAGAGTATATCCACGTGTCTCACTCAGCCTGCTCAGAAGGAACAGCAGAGGTAGAAGACAGAGATAGAGTACATCCACGTGTCTCACTCAGCCTGCTCAGAATGAACAGCAGAGGTAGAAGACAGAGATAGAGTATATCCACGTGTCTGATCTACACCTCACTCAGCCTGCTCAGAAGAAACAGCAGAGGTAGAAGACAGATATAGAGTATATCCACGTGTCTTACTCAGCCTGCTCAGAAGGAACAGCAGAGGTAGAAGACAGAGACAGAGTATATCCACGTGTCTGATCTACACCTCACTCAGCCTCCTCAGAAGGAACAGCAGAGGTAGAAGACAGAGATAGAGTAAATCCACGTGTCTCACTCAGCCTGCTCAGAAGGAACAGCAGAGGTAGAAGACAGAGATACAGTATATTCACGTGTCTCACTCAGTTTGCTCAGAAGGAACAGCAGAGGTAGAAGACAGAGATAGAGTATATCCACGTGTCTCACTCAGCCTGTTTAGAAGGAACAGCAGACGTAGAAGACAGATATAGAATATATCCATGTGTCTGATCTACACCTCACTCAGCCTGCTCAGAAGGAACAACAGATGTAGAAGACAGAGATAGAGTATATCCACGTGTCTCACTCAGCCTGCTCAGAAGGAACAGCAGACGTAGAAGACACAGATAGAGTATATTCACGTGTCTCACTCAGCCTGCTCAGAAGGAACAGCAGAGGTTGAAGACAGAGACAGAGTATATCCACGTGTCTGATCTACACCTCAATCAGCCTGCTCAGAAAGAACAGCAGAGGTAGAAGACAGAGATAGAGTATATCCACGTGTCTCACTCAGCCTGTTCAGAAGGAACAGCAGGGGTACACGACAGAGATAGAGTATATCCACGTGTCTGATCTACACCTCACTCAGCCTCCTCAGAAGGAACAGCAGAGGTAGAGGACAGAGATAGAGAATATCCACGTGTCTCACTCAGCCTGCTCAGAAGGAACTGCAGAGGTAGAAGACAGAGATAGAGTATATCCACGTGTCTCACTCAGCCTGCTCAGAAGGAACAGCAGAGGTAGAAGACAGAGATAGAGTATATCCACGTGTCTCACTCAGCCTGCTCAGAAGGAACAGCAGAGGTAGAAGACAGAGATAGAGTATATCCACGTGTCTCACTCAGCCTGCTCAGAAGGAAGAGCATAGGTAGAAGACAGAAATAGAGTATATCCACGTGTCTCACTCAGCCTGCTCAGAAGGAACAGCAGAGGTAGAAGACAGAGATAGAATATATCCACGTGTCTGATCTACACCTCACTCAGCCTGCTCAGAAGGAACAGCAGAGGTATAAGACAGAGATAGAGTATATCCACGTGTCTCACTCAGCCTGCTCAGAAGGAACAGCAGAGGTAGAAGACAGAGATAGAGTATATCCACGTGTCTCACTCAGCCTGCTCAGAATGAACAGCAGAGGTAGAAGACAGAGATAGAGTATATCTACGTGTCTGATCTACACCTCACTCAGCCTGCTCAAAAGGAACAGCAGAGGTAAAAGACAGAGATAGAGTATATCCACGAGTCTCACTCAGCCTGCTCAGAAGGAACAGTAGAGGTACAAGACAGAGATAGAGTATATCCACGTGTCTGATCTACACGTCACTCAGCCTGCTCAGAAGAAACAGCAGAGGTAGAAGACAGATATAGAGTATATCCACGTGTCTTACTCAGCCTGCTCAGAAGGAACAGCAGAGGTAGAAGACAGAGACAGAGTATATCCACGTGTCTGATCTACACCTCACTCAGCCTCCTCAGAAGGAACAGCAGAGGTAGAAGACAGAGATAGAGTAAATCCACGTGTCTCACTCAGCCTGCTCAGAAGGAACAGCAGAGGTAGAAGACAGAGATACAGTATATTCACGTGTCTCACTCAGTTTGCTCAGAAGGAACAGCAGAGGTAGAAGACAGAGATAGAGTATATCCACGTGTCCGATCTACACCTCACTCAGCCTGTTAGGAAGGAACAGCAGAGGTAGAAGACAGAGATAGAGTAAATCCACGTGTCTCACTCAGTCTGCTCAGAAGGAAGAGCATAGGTAGAAGACAGAGATAGAGTATATCCACGTGTCTCACTCAGCCTGCTCAGAAGGAACAGCAGAGGTAGAAGACAGGGATAGAATATATCCCCGTGTCTGATCTACACCTCACTCAGCCTGCTCAGAAGGAACAGCAGAGGTATAAGACAGAGATAGAGTATATCCACGTGTCTCACTCAGCCTGCTCAGAAGGAACAGCAGAGGTAGAAGACAGAGATAGAGTATATCCAGGTGTCTGATATACACCTCACTCAGCCTCCTCAGAAGGAACATCAGAGGTATAAGACAGAGATAGAGTACATCCACGTGTCTCACTCAGCCTGCTCAGAAGGAACAGCAGACGTAGAAGACAGAGATAGAGTATATCCACGTGTCTGATCTACACCTCACTCAGCCTGCTCAGAAGGAACAGCATAGGTAGAAGACAGAGATAGAGTATATCCACGTGTCTATTCTACACCTCACTCAGCCTGTTCAGAAGGAACAGCAGAGGTATAAGACAGAGATAGAGTATATCCACGTGTCTCACTCAGCCTGCTCAGAAGGAACAGCAGAGGTAGAAGACAGAGATAGAGTATATCCACGTGTCTGATCTACACCTCACTCAGCCTCCTCAGAATGAACAGCAGGTGTAGAAGACAGAGATAGAGTATATCCACGTGTCTCACTCAGCTTGCACAGAATGAACAGCAGAGGTAGAAGACAGAGATAGAGTATATCCACGTGTTTCACTCAGTCTGCTCAGAAGGAAGAGCATAGGTAGAAGACAGAGATAGAGTATATCCACGTGTCTCACTCAGCCTGCTCAGAAGGAACAGCAGAGGTAGAAGACAGGGATAGAATATATCCACGTGTCTGATCTACACCTCACTCAGCCTGCTCAGAAGGAACAGCAGAGGTATAAGACAGAGATAGAGTATATCCACGTGTCTCACTCAGCCTGCTCAGAAGGAACAGCAGAGGTAGAAGACAGAGATAGAGTATATCCACGTGTCTGATCTACACCTCACTCAACCTGCTCAGAATGAACAGCATAGGTAGAAGACAGAGATAGAGTATATCCACGTGTCTATTCTACACCTCACTCAGCCTGCTCAGAAGGAACAGCAGAGGTATAAGACAGAGATAGAGTATATCCACGTGTCTCACTCAGCCTGCTCAGAAGGAACAGCAGAGGTAGAAGACAGAGATAGAGTATATCCACGTGTCTGATTTACACCTCACTCAGCCTCCTCAGAATGAACAGCAGGTGTAGAAAACAGAGATAGAGTATATCCACGTGTCTCACTCAGCCTGCACAGAATGAACAGCAGAGGTAGAAGACAGAGATAGAGTATATCCACGTGTCTCACTCAGCCTGCTCAGAAGGAACAGCAGAGGTATAAGACAGAGATAGAGTATATCCACGTGTCTGATCAACACCTCACTCAGAGTGTTCGGAAGGAACAGCAGAGGTAGAAGACAGAGATAGAGTATATCCACGTGTCTCACTCAGCCTGCTCGGAATGAACAGCAGAGATAGAAGACAGAGATAGAGTATATCCACGTGTCTGATCTACACCTCACTCAGCCTGCTCAGAAGGAACAGCAGAGGTAGAAGACAGATATAGAATATATCCACGTGTCTGATCTACACCTCACTCAGCCTGCTCAAAAGGAACATCAGATGTAGAAGACAGAGATAGAGTATATCCACGTGTCTCACTCAGCCTGCTCAGAAGGAACAGCAGACGTAGAAGACAGAGATAGAGTATATCCACGTGTCTCACTCAGCCTGCTCAGAAGGAACAGCAGAGGTAGAAGACAGAGACAGAGTATATCCACGTGTCTGATCTACACCTCAATCAGCCTGTTCGGAAGGAACAGCAGAGGTAGAGGACAGAGATAGAGTATATCCACGTGTCTCACTCAGCCTGCTCAGAAGGAAGAGCATAGGTAGAAGACAGAGATAGAGTATATCCACGTGTCTCACTCAGCCTGCTCAGAAGGAACAGCAGAGGTAGAAGACAGAGATAGAATATATCCACGTGTCTGATCTACACCTCACTCAGCCTGCTCAGAAGGAACAGCAGAGGTATAAGACAGAGATAGAGTATATCCACGTGTCTGATCTACACCTCACTCAGCCTGCTCAGAAGAAACAGCAGAGGTAGAAGACAGATATAGAATATATCCACGTGTCTGATCTACACCTCACTAAGCCTGCTCAGAAGGAACATCAGATGTAGAAGACAGAGATAGAGTATATCAACGTGTCTCACTCAGCCTGCTCAGAAGGAATAGCAGACGTAGAAGACAGAGATAGAGTATATCCACGTGTCTCACTCAGCCTGCTCAAAAGGAACAGCAGAGGTAGAAGACAGAGACAGAGTATATCCACGTGTCTGATCTACACCTCAATCAGCCTGTTCGGAAGGAACAGCAGAGGTAGAGGACAGAGATATAGTATATCCACGTGTCTCACTCAGCCTGCTCAGAAGGAAGAGCATAGGTAGAAGACAGAGATAGAGTATATCCAGGTGTCTGATATACACCTCACTCAGCCTCCTCAGAAGGAACATCAGAGGTATAAGACAGAGATAGAGTACATCCACGTGTCTCACTCAGCCTGCTCAGAAGGAACAGCAGACGTAGAAGACAGAGATAGAGTATATCCACGTGTCTGATCTACACCTCACTCAGCCTGCTCAGAAGGAACAGCATAGGTAGAAGACAGAGATATAGTATATCCACGTGTCTATTCTACACCTCACTCAGCCTGCTCAGAAGGAACAGCAGAGGTATAAGACAGAGATAGAGTATATCCACGTGTCTCACTCAGCCTGCTCAGAAGGAACAGCAGAGGTAGAAGACAGAGATAGAGTATATCCACGTGTCTGATCTACACCTCACTCAGCCTCCTCAGAATGAACAGCAGGTGTAGAAGACAGAGATAGAGTATATCCACGTGTCTCACTCAGCCTGCACAGAATGAACAGCAGAGGTAGAAGACAGAGATAGAGTATATCCACGTGTTTCACTCAGTCTGCTCAGAAGGAAGAGCATAGGTAGAAGACAGAGATAGAGTATATCCACGTGTCTCACTCAGCCTGCTCAGAAGGAACAGCAGAGGTAGAAGACAGGGATAGAATATATCCACGTGTCTGATCTACACCTCACTCAGCCTGCTCAGAAGGAACAGCAGAGGTATAAGACAGAGATAGAGTATATCCACGTGTCTCACTCAGCCTGCTCAGAAGGAACAGCAGAGGTAGAAGATAGAGATAGAGTATATCCACGTGTCTGATCTACACCTCACTCAGCCTGCTCAGAATGAACAGCATAGGTAGAAGACAGAGATAGAGTATATCCACGTGTCTATTCTACACCTCACTCAGCCTGCTCAGAAGGAACAGCAGAGGTATAAGACAGAGATAGAGTATATCCACGTGTCTCACTCAGCCTGCTCAGAAGGAACAGCAGAGGTAGAAGACAGAGATAGAGTATATCCACGTGTCTGATCTACACCTCACTCAGCCTCCTCAGAATGAACAGCAGGTGTAGAAGACAGAGATAGAGTATATCCACGTGTCTCACTCAGCCTGCTCAGAAGGAATAGCAGACGTAGAAGACAGAGATAGAGTATATCCACGTGTCTCACTCAGCCTGCTCAAAAGGAACAGCAGAGGTAGAAGACAGAGACAGAGTATATCCACGTGTCTGATCTACACCTCAATCAGCCTGTTCGGAAGGAACAGCAGAGGTAGAGGACAGAGATATAGTATATCCACGTGTCTCACTCAGCCTGCTCAGAAGGAAGAGCATAGGTAGAAGACAGAGATAGAGTATATCCAGGTGTCTGATATACACCTCACTCAGCCTCCTCAGAAGGAACATCAGAGGTATAAGACAGAGATAGAGTACATCCACGTGTCTCACTCAGCCTGCTCAGAAGGAACAGCAGACGTAGAAGACAGAGATAGAGTATATCCACGTGTCTGATCTACACCTCACTCAGCCTGCTCAGAAGGAACAGCATAGGTAGAAGACAGAGATATAGTATATCCACGTGTCTATTCTACACCTCACTCAGCCTGCTCAGAAGGAACAGCAGAGGTATAAGACAGAGATAGAGTATATCCACGTGTCTCACTCAGCCTGCTCAGAAGGAACAGCAGAGGTAGAAGACAGAGATAGAGTATATCCACGTGTCTGATCTACACCTCACTCAGCCTCCTCAGAATGAACAGCAGGTGTAGAAGACAGAGATAGAGTATATCCACGTGTCTCACTCAGCCTGCACAGAATGAACAGCAGAGGTAGAAGACAGAGATAGAGTATATCCACGTGTTTCACTCAGTCTGCTCAGAAGGAAGAGCATAGGTAGAAGACAGAGATAGAGTATATCCACGTGTCTCACTCAGCCTGCTCAGAAGGAACAGCAGAGGTAGAAGACAGGGATAGAATATATCCACGTGTCTGATCTACACCTCACTCAGCCTGCTCAGAAGGAACAGCAGAGGTATAAGACAGAGATAGAGTATATCCACGTGTCTCACTCAGCCTGCTCAGAAGGAACAGCAGAGGTAGAAGATAGAGATAGAGTATATCCACGTGTCTGATCTACACCTCACTCAGCCTGCTCAGAATGAACAGCATAGGTAGAAGACAGAGATAGAGTATATCCACGTGTCTATTCTACACCTCACTCAGCCTGCTCAGAAGGAACAGCAGAGGTATAAGACAGAGATAGAGTATATCCACGTGTCTCACTCAGCCTGCTCAGAAGGAACAGCAGAGGTAGAAGACAGAGATAGAGTATATCCACGTGTCTGATCTACACCTCACTCAGCCTCCTCAGAATGAACAGCAGGTGTAGAAGACAGAGATAGAGTATATCCACGTGTCTCACTCAGCCTGCACAGAATGAACAGCAGAGGTAGAAGACAGAGATAGAGTATATCCACGTGTCTCACTCAGCCTGCTCAGAAGGAACAGCAGAGGTAGAAGACAGAGATAGAGTATATCCACGTGTCTGATCAACACCTCACTCAGAGTGTTCGGAAGGAACAGCAGAGGTAGAAGACAGAGATAGAGTATATCCACGTGTCTCACTCAGCCTGCTCGGAATGAACAGCAGAGATAGAAGACAGAGATAGAGTATATCCACGTGTCTGATCTACACCTCACTCAGCCTGCTCAGAATGAACAGCATAGGTAGAAGACAGAGATAGAGTATATCCACGTGTCTATTCTACACCTCACTCAGCCTGCTCAGAAGGAACAGCAGAGGTATAAGACAGAGATAGAGTATGTCCACGTGTCTCACTCAGCCTGCTCAGAAGGAACAGCAGAGGTAGAAGACAGAGATAGAGTATATCCACGTGTCTGATCTACACCTCAATCAGCCTGCTCAGAAAGAACAGCAGAGGTAGAAGACAGAGATAGAGTATATCCATGTGTCTCACTCAGCCTGTTCAGAAGGAACAGCAGGGGTACACGACAGGGATATAGTATATCCACGTGTCTGATCTACACCTCACTCAGCCTCCTCAGAAGGAACAGCAGAGGTAGAGGACAGAGATAGAGAATATCCACGTGTCTCACTCAGCCTGCTCAGAAGGAACTGCAGAGGTAGAAGACAGAGATAGAGTATATCCACGTGTCTCACTCAGCCTGCTCAGAAGGAACAGCAGAGGTAGAAGACAGAGATAGAGTATATCCACGTGTCTCACTCAGCCTGCTCAGAAGGAACAGCAGAGGTAGAAGACAGAGATAGAGTATATCCACGTGTCTGATCTACACCTCACTCAGCCTGTTCGGAAGGAACAGCAGAGGTAGAGGACAGAGATAGAGTATATCCACGTGTCTCACTCAGCCTGCTCAGAAGGAAGGGCATATGTAGAAGACAGAGATAGAGTATATCCACGTGTCTGATCAACACCTCACTCAGAGTGTTCGGAAGGAACAGCAGAGGTAGAAGACAGAGATAGAGTATATCCACGTGTCTCACTCAGCCTGCTCGGAATGAACAGCAGAGATAGAAGACAGAGATAGAGTATATCCACGTGTCTGATCTACACCTCACTCAGCCTGCTCAGAAGGAACAGCAGAGGTAGACGACAGATATAGAATATATCCACGTGTCTGATCTACACCTCACTCAGCCTGCTCAGAAGGAACATCAGATGTAGAAGACAGAGATAGAGTATATCCACGTGTCTCACTCAGCCTGCTCAGAAGGAACAGCAGACGTAGAAGACAGAGATAGAGTATATCCACGTGTCTCACTCAGCCTGCTCAGAAGGAACAGCAGAGGTAGAAGACAGAGACAGAGTATATCCACGTGTCTGATCTACACCTCAATCAGCCTGCTCAGAAAGAACAGCAGAGGTAGAAGACAGAGATAGAGTATATCCACGTGTCTCACTCAGCCTGTTCAGAAGGAACAGCAGGGGTACACGACAGAGATATAGTATATCCACGTGTCTGATCTACACCTCACTCAGCCTCCTCAGAAGGAACAGCAGAGGTAGAGGACAGAGATAGAGAATATCCACGTGTCTCACTCAGCCTGCTCAGAAGGAACTGCAGAGGTAGAAGACAGAGATAGAGTATATCCACGTGTCTCACTCAGCCTGCTCAGAAGGAACAGCAGAGGTAGAAGACAGAGATAGAGTATATCCACGTGTCTCACTCAGCCTGCTCAGAAGGAACAGCAGAGATAGAAGACAGAGATAGAGTATATCCACGTGTCTGATCTACACCTCACTCAGCCTGTTCGGAAGGAACAGCAGAGGTAGAGGACAGAGATAGAGTATATCCACGTGTCTCACTCAGCCTGCTCAGAAGGAAGGGCATATGTAGAAGACAGAGATAGAGTATATCCACGTGTCTGATCTACACCCCACTCAGCCTGCTCAGAAGGAACAGCAGAGGTATAAGACAGAGATAGAGTATATCCACGTGTCTCACTCAGCCTGCTCAGAAGGAACAGCAGAGGTAGAAGACAGAGATAGAGTATATCCACGTGTCTCACTCAGCCTGCTCAGAATGAACAGCAGAGGTAGAAGACAGAGATAGAGTATATCTACGTGTCTGATCTACACCTCACTCAGCCTGCTCAGAAGGAACAGCAGAGGTAAAAGACAGAGATAGAGTATATCCACGTGTCTCACTCAGCCTGCTCAGAAGGAACAGCAGAGGTACAAGACAGAGATAGAGTATATCCACGTGTCTGATCTACACCTCACTCAGCCTGCTCAGAAGAAACAGCAGAGGTAGAAGACAGATATAGAGTATATCCACGTGTCTAACTCAGCCTGCTCAGAAGGAACAGCAGAGGTAGAAGACAGAGACAGAGTATATCCACGTGTCTGATCTACACCTCATTCAGCCTCCTCAGAAGGAATAGCAGAGGTAGAAGACAGAGATAGAGTATATCCACGTGTCTCACTCAGCCTGCTCAGAAGGAACAGCAGAGGTAGAAGACAGAGATAGAGTATATCCACGTGTCTCACTCAGCCTGCTCAGAAGGAACAGCAGAGGTAGAAGACAGAGATAGAGTATATTCACGTGTCTCACTCAGTCTGCTCAGAAGGAACAGCAGAGGTAGAAGACAGAGATAGAGTATATCCAGGTGTCTGATCTACACCTCACTCAGCCTGTTAGGAAGGAACAGCAGAGGTAGAAGACAGAGATAGAGTATATCCACGTGTCTCACTCAGTCTGCTCAGAAGGAAGAGCATAGGTAGAAGACAGAGATAGAGTATATCCACGTGTCTCACTCAGCCTGCTCAGAAGGAACAGCAGAGGTAGAAGACAGGGATAGAATATATCCACGTGTCTGATCTACACCTCACTCAGCCTGCTCAGTAGGAACAGCAGAGGTATAAGACAGAGATAGAGTATATCTACGTGTCTCACTCAGCCTGCTCAGAATGAACAGCAGAGGTAGAAGACAGAGATAGAGTATATCCAGGTGTCTGATATACACCTCACTCAGCCTCCTCAGAAGGAACATCAGAGGTTTAAGAGAGAGATAGAGTATATCCACGTGTCTCACTCAGCCTGCTCAGAAGGAACAGCAGACGTAGAAGACAGAGATAGAGTATATCCACGTGTCTGATCTACACCTCACTCAGCCTGCTCAGAAGGAACAGCATAGGTAGAAGACAGAGATAGAGTATATCCACGTGTCTATTCTACACCTCACTCAGCCTGCTCAGAAGGAACAGCAGAGGTATAAGACAGAGATAGAGTATATCCACGTGTCTCACTCAGCCTGCTCAGAAGGAACAGCATAGGTAGAAGACAGAGATAGAGTATATCCACGTGTCTGATCTACACCTCACTCAGCCTCCTCAGAATGAACAGCAGGTGTAGAAGACAGAGATAGAGTATATCCACGTGTCTCACTCAGCCTGCACAGAATGAACAGCAGAGGTAGAAGACAGAGATAGAGTATATCCACGTGTCTCACTCAGCCTGCTCAGAAGGAACAGCAGAGGTAGAAGACAGAGATAGAGTATATCCACGTGTCTGATCAACACCTCACTCAGAGTGTTCGGAAGGAACAGCAGAGGTAAAAGACAGAGATAGAGTATATCCACGTGTCTCACTCAGCCTGCTCAGAAGGAACAGCAGAGGTACAAGACAGAGATAGAGTATATCCACGTGTCTGATCTACACCTCACTCAGCCTGCTCAGAAGAAACAGCAGAGGTAGAAGACAGATATAGAGTATATCCACGTGTCTAACTCAGCCTGCTCAGAAGGAACAGCAGAGGTAGAAGACAGAGACAGAGTATATCCACGTGTCTGATCTACACCTCATTCAGCCTCCTCAGAAGGAATAGCAGAGGTAGAAGACAGAGATAGAGTATATCCACGTGTCTCACTCAGCCTGCTCAGAAGGAACAGCAGAGGTAGAAGACAGAGATAGAGTATATCCACGTGTCTCACTCAGCCTGCTCAGAAGGAACAGCAGAGGTAGAAGACAGAGATAGAGTATATTCACGTGTCTCACTCAGTCTGCTCAGAAGGAACAGCAGAGGTAGAAGACAGAGATAGAGTATATCCAGGTGTCTGATCTACACCTCACTCAGCCTGTTAGGAAGGAACAGCAGAGGTAGAAGACAGAGATAGAGTATATCCACGTGTCTCACTCAGTCTGCTCAGAAGGAAGAGCATAGGTAGAAGACAGAGATAGAGTATATCCACGTGTCTCACTCAGCCTGCTCAGAAGGAACAGCAGAGGTAGAAGACAGGGATAGAATATATCCACGTGTCTGATCTACACCTCACTCAGCCTGCTCAGTAGGAACAGCAGAGGTATAAGACAGAGATAGAGTATATCTACGTGTCTCACTCAGCCTGCTCAGAATGAACAGCAGAGGTAGAAGACAGAGATAGAGTATATCCAGGTGTCTGATATACACCTCACTCAGCCTCCTCAGAAGGAACATCAGAGGTTTAAGAGAGAGATAGAGTATATCCACGTGTCTCACTCAGCCTGCTCAGAAGGAACAGCAGACGTAGAAGACAGAGATAGAGTATATCCACGTGTCTGATCTACACCTCACTCAGCCTGCTCAGAAGGAACAGCATAGGTAGAAGACAGAGATAGAGTATATCCACGTGTCTATTCTACACCTCACTCAGCCTGCTCAGAAGGAACAGCAGAGGTATAAGACAGAGATAGAGTATATCCACGTGTCTCACTCAGCCTGCTCAGAAGGAACAGCATAGGTAGAAGACAGAGATAGAGTATATCCACGTGTCTGATCTACACCTCACTCAGCCTCCTCAGAATGAACAGCAGGTGTAGAAGACAGAGATAGAGTATATCCACGTGTCTCACTCAGCCTGCACAGAATGAACAGCAGAGGTAGAAGACAGAGATAGAGTATATCCACGTGTCTCACTCAGCCTGCTCAGAAGGAACAGCAGAGGTAGAAGACAGAGATAGAGTATATCCACGTGTCTCACTCAGCCTGCTCAGAAGGAACAGTAGAGGTAGAAGACAGAGATATAGTATATCCACGTGTCTCACTCAGCCTGCTCAGAAGGAACAGAAGAGGTAGAAGACAGAGATAGAGTATATCCACGTGTCTGATCTACACCTCACTCAGCCTGTTCAGAAGGAACATCAGAGGTAGAAGACAGAGATAGAGTATATCCACGTGTCTCACTCAGCCTGCTCAGAAGGAACAGCAGAGGTAGAATACAGAGATAGAGTATATCCACGTGTCTGATCTACACCTCACGCAGCCTGCTCAGAAGGAACAGCAGAGGTAGAAGACAGAGATAGAGTATATCTACGTGTCTCACTCAGCCTGCTCAGAAGGAACAGCAGAGGTAGAAGACGGAGATAGAGTATATCCACGTGTCTGATCTACACCTCACTCAGCCTGCTCAGAAGGAACAGCAGAGGTAGAAGACAGTTGTAGAGTATATCCACGTGTCTCACTCAGGCTGCTCAGAAGGAACAGCAGAGGTAGAAGACAGAGGTAGAGTATATCCACGTGTGTGATCTACACCTCACTCAGCCTGCTCAGAAGGAACAGCAGAGGTAGAAGACAGAGATAGAGTATATCCACGTGTCTGATCTACACCTCACTCAGCCTGCTCAGAAGAAAAAGCAGAGGTAGGAGACAGAGATAGAGTATATCCACGTGTCTCACTCAGGCTGCTCAGAAGGAACAGAAGAGGTAGAAGACAGAGATAGAGTATATCCACGTGTCTGATCTAGACCTCACTCAGCCTGCTCAGAAGGAACAGCAGAGGTCGAAGACAGAGATAGAGTATATCCACGTGTCTCACTCATCCTGCTCAGAAAGAACAGTAGAGGTAGAGGACAGAGATAGAGTATATCCACGTATCTCACTCAGGCTGCTCAGAAGGAACAGCAGAGGTAGAAGAAAAAGATAGAGTATATCCACGTGTCTGATCTACACCTCACTCAGGCTGCTCAGAAGGAACACCAGAGGTAGAAGACAGAGATAGAGTATATCCACGTGTCTCACTCAGCCTGCTCAGAAGGAACAGCAGAGGTAGAAGACAGATATAGAGTATATCCACGTGTCTCAATCAGGCTGCTCAGAAGGAACAACAGGGGTAGAATACAGAGATAGCGTATATCCACGTGTCTGATCTACACCTCACTCAGCCTGCTCAGAAGGAACAGCAGAGGTCGAAGACAGAGATAGAGTATATCCACGTGTATCACTCATCCTGCTCAGAAAGAACAGCAGAGGTAAAAGACAGAGATAGAGTATATCCACGTGTCTCACTCATCCTGCTAAGAAGGAATAGCAGAGGTAGAAGACAGAGATAGAGTATATCCACGTGTCTGATCTACACCTCACTCAGCCTGCTCAGAAGGAACAGCAGAAGTAGAAGACAGAGATAGAGTATATCCACGTGAATTCACTCAGCCTGCTCAGAAGGAACAGCAGAGTTAGAAGACAGAGATAGAGTATATCCACGTGTATCACTCATCCTGCTCAGAAAGAACAGCAGAGGTAAAAGACAGAGATAGAGTATATCCACGTGTCTCACTCATCCTGCTAAGAAGGAATAGCAGAGGTAGAAGACAGAGATAGAGTATATCCACGTGTCTGATCTACACCTCACTCAGCCTGCTCAGAAGGAACAGCAGAGGTCGAAGACAGAGATAGGGTATATCCACGTGTCTCACTCATCCTGCTCAGAAAGAACAGCAGAGGTAAAAGACAGAGATAGAGTATATCCACGTGTCTCACTCATCCTGCTAAGAAGGAATAGCAGAGGTAGAAGACAGAGATAGAGTATATCCACGTGTCTGATCTACACCTCACTCAGCCTGCTCAGAAGGAACAGCAGAAGTAGAAGACAGAGATAGAGTATATCCACGTGTATTCACTCAGCCTGCTCAGAAGGAACAGCAGAGTTAGAAGACAGAGATATAGTATATCCACGTGTCTGATCTACAACTCACTCAGCCTGCCCAGAAGGAACAGCAGAGGTAGAATACAGATATAGAGTATATCCACGTGTCTGATCTACACCTCACTCAGCCTGCTCAGAAGGAACAGCAGAGGTAGAAGACAGAGATAGAGTATATCCACGTGTCTCACATAGCCTGCTCAGAAGGTACAGCAGAGGTAGAAGACAGAGATAGAGTATATCCACGTGTCTGATCTACACCTCACTCAGCCTGTTCAGAAGGAACATCAGAGGTAGAAGACAGAGATAGAGTATATCCACGTGTCTCACTCAGCCTGCTCAGAAGGAACAGCAGAGGTAGAATACAGAGATAGAGTATATCCACGTGTCTGATCTACACCTCACGCAGCCTGCTCAGAAGGAACAGCAGAGGTAGAAGACAGAGATAGAGTATATCCACGTGTCTCACTCAGCCTGCTCAGAAGGAACAGCAGAGGTAGAAGACAGAGATATAGTATATCCACGTGTCTCACTCAGCCTGCTCAGAAGGAACAGAAGAGGTAGAAGACAGAGATAGAGTATATCCACGTGTCTGATCTACACCTCACTCAGCCTGCTCAGAAGGAACAGCAGAGGTAGGAGACAGATATAGAGTATATCCACGTGTCTCACTCAGGCTGCTCAGAAGGAACAGCAGAGGTAGAAGACAGAGATAGAGTATATCCACGTGTCTGATCTAGACCTCACTCAGCCTGCTCAGAAGGAACAGCAGAGGTAGAAGACAGAGATAGAGTATATTCACGTGTCTGATCTACACCTTACTCAGCCTGCTCAGAAGGAACAGCAGAGGTCGAAGACAGAGATAGAGTATATCCACGTGTCTCACTCATCCTGCTCAGAAAGAACAGCAGAGGTAGAGGACAGAGATAGAGTATATCCACGTATCTCACTCAGGCTGCTCAGAAGGAACAGCAGAGGTAGAAGAAAAAGATAGAGTATATCCACGTGTCTGATCTACACCTCACTCAGGCTGCTCAGAAGGAACACCAGAGGTAGAAGACAGAGATAGAGTATATCCACGTGTCTCACTCAGCCTGCTCAGAAGGAACAGCAGAGGTAGAAGACAGATATAGAGTATATCCACGTGTCTCAATCAGGCTGCTCAGAAGGAACAACAGGGGTAGAATACAGAGATAGCGTATATCCACGTGTCTGATCTACACCTCACTCAGCCTGCTCAGAAGGAACAGCAGAGGTCGAAGACAGAGATAGAGTATATCCACGTGTATCACTCATCCTGCTCAGAAAGAACAGCAGAGGTAAAAGACAGAGATAGAGTATATCCACGTGTCTCACTCATCCTGCTAAGAAGGAATAGCAGAGGTAGAAGACAGAGATAGAGTATATCCACGTGTCTGATCTACACCTCACTCAGCCTGCTCAGAAGGAACAGCAGAAGTAGAAGACAGAGATAGAGTATATCCACGTGAATTCACTCAGCCTGCTCAGAAGGAACAGCAGAGTTAGAAGACAGCGATATAGTATATCCACGTGTCTGATCTACAACTCACTCAGCCTGCCCAGAAGGAACAGCAGAGGTAGAATACAGATATAGAGTATATCCACGTGTCTCACTCAGCCTGCTCAGAAGGAACAGCAGAGGTAGAAGACAGATATAGAGTATATCCACGTGTCTCACTCAGCCTGCTCAGAAGGAACAGCAGAGTTAGAAGTCAGAGATAGAGTATATCCACGTGTCTGATATAAACCTCACTCAGCCTACTCAGAAGGAACAGCAGAGGTAGAAGACAGAGATAGAGTATATCCACGTGTCTCACTCAGCCTGCTCAGAAGGAACAGCAGAGGTAGAATACAGAGATAGAGTATATCCACGTGTCTCACTCAGCCTGCTCAGAAGGAACAGCAGAGGTAGAAGACAGAGATAGAGTATATCCACGTGTCTCACCCAGCCTGCTCAGAAGGAACAGCAGAGTTAGAAGTCAGAGATAGAGTATATCCACGTGTCTGATATAAACCTCACTCAGCCTACTCAGAAGGAACAGCAGAGGTAGAAGACAGAGATAGAGTATATCCACGTGTCTCACTCATCCTGCTCAGAAGGAACAGCAGAGGTAGAAGACAGAGATAGAGTATATCTACGTGTCTCACTCAGCCTGCTCAGAAGGAACAGCAGAGGTAGAAGACGGAGATAGAGTATATCCACGTGTCTGATCTACACCTCACTCAGCCTGCTCAGAAGGAACAGCAGAGGTAGAAGACAGTTATAGAGTATATCCACGTGTCTCACTCAGCCTGCTCAGAAGGAACAGCACAGGTAGAAGACAGAGATAGAGTATATCCACGTGTCTGATCTACACCTCACTCAGCCAGCTCAGAAGGAACAGCAAAGGTAGAAGACAGAGATAGAGTATATCCACGTGTCTCACTCAGCCTGCTCAGAAGGAACAGCAGAGG
This sequence comes from Crossaster papposus, assembly GCA_037893245.1. Lineage (NCBI taxonomy): Eukaryota > Metazoa > Echinodermata > Asteroidea > Velatida > Solasteridae > Crossaster > Crossaster papposus. The sequence goes on along the minus strand of JBAIAA010001433.1, from coordinate 11,180 downwards.
TAGAAGACAGAGATAGAGTATATCCACGTGTCTAATCTACACCTCACTCAGCCTGCGCAGAAGGAACAGCAGAGGTAGAAGACAGATATAGAGTATATCCACGTGTCTCACTCAGCCTGCTCAGAAGTAACAGCAGAGGTAAAAGACAGAAATAGAGTATATCCACGTGTCTGATCTACACCTCACTCAGCCTGTTCAGAAGGAACATCAGAGGTAGAAGACAGAGATATAATATATCCATGTGTCTCACTCAGCCTGCTCAGAAGGAACAGCAGAGGTAGAATACAGAGATAGAGTATATCCACGTGTCTGATCTACACCTCACGCAGCCTGCTCATAAGGAACAGCAGAGGTAGAAGACAGAGATAGAGTATATCCACGTGTCTCACTCAGCCTGCTCAGAAGGAACAGCAGAGGTAGAAGACAGAGATATAGTATATCCACGTGTCTCACTCAGCCTGCTCAGAAGGAACAGAAGAGGTAGAAGACAGAGATAGAGTATATCAACGTGTCTGATCTACACCTCACTCAGCCTGCTCAGAAGCAAAAGCAGAGGTAGGAGACAGAGATAGAGTATATCCACGTGTCTCACTCAGGCTGCTCAGAAGGAACAGCAGAGGTAGAAGACAGAGATAGAGTATATCCACGTGTCTGATCTACACCTCACTCAGCCTGCTCAGAAGGAACAGAAGAGGTAGAAGACAGAGATAGAGTATATCCACGTGTCTGATCTAGACCTCACTCAGCCTGCTCAGAAGGAACAGCAGAGGTAGAAGACAGAGATAGAGTATATTCACGTGTCTGATCTACACCTTACTCAGCCTGCTCAGAAGGAACAGCAGAGGTCGAAGACAGAGATAGAGTATATCCACGTGTCTCACTCATCCTGCTCAGAAAGAACAGCAGAGGTAAAAGACAGAGATAGAGTATATCCACGTGTCTCACTCAGCCTGCTCAGAAGGAACAGCAGAGGTAGAAGACAGAGATATAGTATATCCACGTGTCTCACTCAGCCTGCTCAGAAGGAACAGAAGAGGTAGAAGACAGAGATAGAGTATATCCACGTGTCTGATCTACACCTCACTCAGCCTGCTCAGAAGCAAAAGCAGAGGTAGGAGACAGAGATAGAGTATATCCACGTGTCTCACTCAGGCTGCTCAGAAGGAACAGCAGAGGTAGAAGACAGAGATAGAGTATATCCACGTGTCTGATCTACACCTCACTCAGCCTGCTCAGAAAGAACAGCAGAGGTAGAAGACAGAGATAGAGTATATCCACGTATCTCACTCAGACTGCTCAGAAGGAACAGCAGAGGTAGAAGAAAAAGATAGAGTATATCCACGTGTCTGATCTACACCTCACTCAGGCTGCTCAGAAGGAACACCAGAGGTAGAAGACAGAGATAGAGTATATCCACGTGTCTCACTCAGCCTGCTCAGAAGGAACAGCATAGGTAGAAGACAGATATAGAGTATATCCACGTGTCTCAATCAGGCTGCTCAGAAGGAACAACAGGGGTAGAATACAGAGATAGCGTATATCCACGTGTCTGATCTACACCTCACTCAGCCTGCTCAGAAGGAACAGCAGAGGTCGAAGACAGAGATAGAGTATATCCACGTGTCTCACTCATCCTGCTCAGAAAGAACAGCAGAGGTAAAAGACAGAGATAGAGTATATCCACGTGTCTCACTCATCCTGCTAAGAAGGAATAGCAGAGGTAGAAGACAGAGATAGAGTATATACACGTGTCTGATCTACACCTCACTCAGCCTGCTCAGAAGGAACAGCAGAAGTAGAAGACAGAGATAGAGTATATCCACGTGTATTCACTCAGCCTGCTCAGAAGGAACAGCAGAGTTAGAAGACAGAGATATAGTATATCCACGTGTCTGATCTACAACTCACTCAGCCTGCCCAGAAGGAACAGCAGAGGTAGAATACAGATATAGAGTATATCCACGTGTCTGATCTACACCTCACTCAGCCTGCTCAGAAGGAACAGCAGAGGTAGAAGACAGAGATAGAGTATATCCACGTGTCTCACATAGCCTGCTCAGAAGGTACAGCAGAGGTAGAAGACAGAGAGAGAGTATATCCACGTGTCTGATCTACACCTCACTCAGCCTACTCAGAAGGAACAGCAGAGGTAGAAGACAGAGATAGAGTATATCCACGTGTCTCACTCATCCTGCTCAGAAGGAACAGCAGAGGTAGAAGACAGAGATAGAGTATATCCACGAATCTCACTCAGGCTGCTCATAAGGAACAGCAGAGGTAAAAGACAGAGATAGAGTATATCCACGTGTCTGATCTACACCTCACTCAGCCTGCTAAGAAGGAACAGCAGAGGTAGAAGACAGAGATATAGTATATCCACGTGTCTGATCTACACCTCACTCAGCCTGCTCAGAATGAACAGCAGAGGTAGAAGACAGAGATAGAGTATATCCACGTGACTCACTCATCCTGCTCAGAAGGAATAGCAGAGGTAGAAGACAGAGATAGAGTATATCCACGTGTCTGATCTACATCTCACTCAGCCTGCTCAGAAGGAACAGCAGAGGTAGAAGACAGAGATAGAGTATATCCACGTGTCTCACTCAGCCTGCTCAGAAGTAACAGCAGAGGTAAAAGACAGAAATAGAGAATATCCACGTGTCTGATCTACACCTCACTCAGCCTGTTCAGAAGGAACATCAGAGGTAGAAGACAGAGATAGAGTATATCCACGTGTCTCACTCAGCCTGCTCAGAAGGAACAGCAGAGGTATAATACAGAGATAGAGTATATCCACGTGTCTCACTCAGCCTGCTCAGAAGGAACAGCAGAGGTAGAAGACAGAGATATAGTATATCCACGTGTATCACTCAGCCTGCTCAGAAGGAACAGCAGAGTTAGAAGTCAGAGATAGAGTATATCCACGTGTCTGATATAAACCTCACTCAGCCTACTCAGAAGGAACAGCAGAGGTAGAAGACAGAGATAGAGTATATCCACGTCTCTCACTCAGCCTGCTCAGAAGAAAAAGCAGAGGTAGAATACAGAGATAGAGTATATCCACGTGTCTCACTCAGCCTGCTCAGAAGGAACAGCAGAGGTAGAAGACAGAGATAGAGTATATCCACGTGTCTCACTCAGCCTGCTCAGAAGGAACAGCAGAGTTAGAAGTCAGAGATAGAGTATATCCACGTGTCTGATATAAACCTCACTCAGCCTACTCAGAAGGAACAGCAGAGGTAGAAGACAGAGATAGAGTATATCCACGTGTCTCACTCATCCTGCTCAGAAGGAACAGCAGAGGTAGAATACAGTGATAGAGTATATCTACGTGTCTCACTCAGCCTGCTCAGAAGGAACAGCAGAGGTAGAAGACGGAGATAGAGTATATCCACGTGTCTGATCTACACCTCACTCAGCCTGCTCAGAAGGAACAGCAGAGGTAGAAGACAGTTATAGAGTATATCCACGTGTCTCACTCAGCCTGCTCAGAAGGAACAGCACAGGTAGAAGACAGAGATAGAGTATATCCACGTGTCTGATCTACACCTCACTCAGCCTGTTCAGAAGGAACATCAGAGGTAGAAGACAGAGATAGAATATATCCATGTGTCTCACTCAGCCTGCTCAGAAGGAACAGCAGAGGTAGAATACAGAGATAGAGTATATCCACGTGTCTGATCTACACCTCACGCAGCCTGCTCAGAAGGAACAGCAGAGGTAGAAGACAGAGATAGAGTATATCCACGTGTCTCACTCAGCCTGCTCAGAAGGAACAGCAGAGGTAGAAGACAGAGATATAGTATATCCACGTGTCTCACTCAGCCTGCTCAGAAGGAACAGAAGAGGTAGAAGACAGAGATAGAGTATATCCACGTGTCTGATCTACACCTCATTCAGCCTGCTCAGAAGCAAAAGCAGAGGTAGGAGACAGAGATAGAGTATATCCACGTGTCTCACTCAGGCTGCTCAGAAGGAACAGCAGAGGTAGAAGACAGAGATAGAGTATATCCACGTGTCTGATCTACACCTCACTCAGCCTGCTCAGAAGGAACAGCAGAGGTAGAAGACAGAGATAGAGTATATTCACGTGTCTGATCTACACCTTACTCAGCCTGCTCAGAAGGAACAGCAGAGGTCGAAGACAGAGATAGAGTATATCCACGTGTCTCACTCATCCTGCTCAGAAAGAACAGCAGAGGTAGAAGAAAAAGATAGAGTATATCCACGTGTCTGATCTACACCTCACTCAGGCTGCTCAGAAGGAACACCAGAGGTAGAAGACAGAGATAGAGTATATCCACGTGTCTCACTCAGCCTGCTCAGAAGGAACAGCAGAGGTAGAAGACAGATATAGAGTATATCCACGTGTCTCAATCAGGCTGCTCAGAAGGAACAACAGGGGTAGAATACAGAGATAGCGTATATCCACGTGTCTGATATACACCTCACTCAGCCTGCTCAGAAGGAACAGCAGAGGTCGAAGACAGAGATAGAGTATATCCACGTGTCTCACTCATCCTGCTCAGAAAGAACAGCAGAGGTAAAAGACAGAGATAGAGTATATCCACGTGTCTCACTTATCCTGCTAAGAAGGAATAGCAGAGGTAGAAGACAGAGATAGAGTATATCCACGTGTCTGATCTACACCTCACTCAGCCTGCTCAGAAGGAACAGCAGAAGTAGAAGACAGAGATAGAGTATATCCACGTGTATTCACTCAGCCTGCTCAGAAGGAACAGCAGAGTTAGAAGACAGAGATATAGTATATCCACGTGTCTGATCTACAACTCACTCAGCCTGCCCAGAAGGAACAGCAGAGGTAGAATACAGATATAGAGTATATCCACGTGTCTGATCTACACCTCACTCAGCCTGCTCAGAAGGAACAGCAGAGGTAGAAGACAGAGATAGAGTATATCCACGTGTCTCACATAGCCTGCTCAGAAGGTACAGCAGAGGTAGAAGACAGAGAGAGTATATCCACGTGTCTGATCTACACCTCACTCAGCCTACTCAGAAGGAACAGCAGAGGTAGAAGACAGAGATAGAGTATATCCACGTGTCTCACTCATCCTGCTCAGAAGGAACAGCAGAGGTAGAAGACAGAGATAGAGTGTATCCACGTATCTCACTCAGGCTGCTCATAAGGAACAGCAGAGGTAAAAGACAGAGATAGAGTATATCCACGTGTCTGATCTACACCTCACTCAGCCTGCTCAGAAGGAACAGCAGAGGTAGAAGACAGAGATATAGTATATCCACGTGTCTGATCTACACCTCACTCAGCCTGCTCAGAATGAACAGCAGAGGTAGAAGACAGAGATAGAGTATATCCACGTGACTCACTCATCCTGCTCAGAAGGAATAGCAGAGGTAGAAGACAGAGATATAGTATATCCACGTGTCTCACTCAGCCTGCTCAGAAGTAACAGCAGAGGTAAAAGACAGAAATAGAGAATATCCACGTGTCTGATCTACACCTCACTCAGCCTGTTCAGAAAGAACATCAGAGGTAGAAGACAGAGATAGAGTATATCCACGTGTCTCACTCAGCCTGCTCAGAAGGAACAGCAGAGGTAGAAGACAGAGATAGAGTATATCCACGTGTCTCACTCAGCCTGCTCAGAAGTAACAGCAGAGGTAAAAGACAGAAATAGAGAATATCCACGTGTCTGATCTACACCTCACTCAGCCTGTTCAGAAGGAACATCAGAGGTAGAAGACAGAGATAGAGTATATCCACGTGTCTCACTCAGCCTGGTCAGAAGGAACAGCAGAGGTATAATACAGAGATAGAGTATATCCACGTGTCTCACTCAGCCTGCTCAGAAGGAACAGCAGAGGTAGAAGACAGAGATATAGTATATCCACGTGTATCACTCAGCCTGCTCTGAAGGAACAGCAGAGTTAGAAGTCAGAGATAGAGTATATCCACGTGTCTGATATAAACCTCAATCAGCCTACTCAGAAGGAACAGCAGAGGTAGAAGACAGAGATAGAGTATATCCACGTGTCTCACTCAGCCTGCTCAGAAGGAACAGCAGAGGTAGAAGACAGAGATAGAGTATATCTACGTGTCTCACTCAGCCTGCTCAGAAGGAACAGCAGAGGTAGAAGACGGAGATAGAGTATATCCACGTGTCTGATCTACACCTCACTCAGCCTGCTCAGAAGGAACAGCAGAGGTAGAAGACAGTTATAGAGTATATCCACGTGTCTCACTCAGCCTGCTCAGAAGGAACAGCACAGGTAGAAGACAGAGATAGAGTATATCCACGTGTCTGATCTACACCTCACTCAGCCTGCTCAGAAGGAACAGCAAAGGTAGAAGACAGAGATAGAGTATATCCACGTGTCTCACTCAGCCTGCTCAGAAGGAACAGCAGAGGTAGAAGACAGAGATAGAGTATATCCACGTGTCTAATCTACACCTCACTCAGCCTGCGCAGAAGGAACAGCAGAGGTAGAAGACAGATATAGAGTATATCCACGTGTCTCACTCAGCCTGCTCAGAAGTAACAGCAGAGGTAAAAGACAGAAATAGAGTATATCCACGTGTCTGATCTACACCTCACTCAGCCTGTTCAGAAGGAACATCAGAGGTAGAAGACAGAGATAGAATATATCCATGTGTCTCACTCAGCCTGCTCAGAAGGAACAGCAGAGGTAGAATACAGAGATAGTGTATATCCACGTGTCTGATCTACACCTCACGCAGCCTGCTCAGAAGGAACAGCAGAGGTAGAAGACAGAGATATAGTATATCCACGTGTCTCACTCAGCCTGCTCAGAAGGAACAGCACAGGTAGAAGACAGAGATATAGTATATCCACGTGTCTCACTCAGCCTGCTCAGAAGGAACAGAAGAGGTAGAAGACAGAGATAGAGTATATCCACGTGTCTGATCTACACCTCACTCAGCCTGCTCAGAAGGAACAGCAAAGGTAGAAGACAGAGATAGAGTATATCCACGTGTCTCACTCAGCCTGCTCAGAAGGAACAGCAGAGGTAGAAGACAGAGATAGAGTATATCCACGTGTCTAATCTACACCTCACTCAGCCTGCGCAGAAGGAACAGCAGAGGTAGAAGACAGATATAGAGTATATCCACGTGTCTCACTCAGCCTGCTCAGAAGTAACATCAGAGGTAAAAGACAGAAATAGAGTATATCCACGTGTCTGATCTACACCTCACTCAGCCTGTTCAGAAGGAACATCAGAGGTAGAAGACAGAGATAGAATATATCCATGTGTCTCACTCAGCCTGCTCAGAAGGAACAGCAGAGGTAGAATACAGAGATATAGTATATCCACGTGTCTGATCTACACCTCACGCAGCCTGCTCAGAAGGAACAGCAGAGGTAGAAGACAGAGATAGAGTATATCCACGTGTCTCACTCAGCCTGCTCAGAAGGAACAGCAGAGGTAGAAGACAGAGATATAGTATATCCACGTGTCTCACTCAGCCTGCTCAGAAGGAACAGAAGAGGTAGAAGACAGAGATAGAGTATATCCAAGTGTCTGATCTACACCTCACTCAGCCTGTTCAGAAGGAACATCAGTGGTAGAAGACAGAGATAGAGTATATCCACGTGACTCACTCATCCTGCTCAGAAGGAATAGCAGAGGTAGAAGACAGAGATAGAGTATATCCACGTGTCTGATCTACATCTCACGCAGCCTGCTCAGAAGGAACAACAGAGGTAGAAGACAGAGATAGAGTATATTCACGTGTCTGATCTACACCTTACTCAGCCTGCTCAGAAGGAACAGCAGAGGTCGAAGACAGAGATAGAGTATATCCACGTGTCTCACTCATCCTGCTCAGAAAGAACAGCAGAAGTAGAAGACAGAGATAGAGTATATCCACGTATCTCACTCAGGCTGCTCAGAAGGAACAGCAGAGGTAGAAGAAAAAGATAGAGTATATACACGTGTCTGATCTACACCTCACTCAGGCTGCTCAGAAGGAACACCAGAGGTAGAAGACAGAGATAGAGTATATCCACGTGTCTCACTCAGCCTGCTCAGAAGGAACAGCAGAGGTAGAAGACAGATATAGAGTATATCCACGTGTCTCAATCAGGCTGCTCAGAAGGAACAACAGGGGTAGAATACAGAGATAGCGTATATCCACGTGTCTGATCTACACCTCACTCAGCCTGCTCAGAAGGAACAGCAGAGGTCGAAGACAGAGATAGAGTATATCCACGTGTCTCACTCATCCTGCTCAGAAAGAACAGCAGAGGTAAAAGACAGAGATAGAGTATATCCACGTGTCTCACTCATCCTGCTAAGAAGGAATAGCAGAGGTAGAAGACAGAGATAGAGTATATCCACGTGTCTGATCTACACCTCACTCAGCCTGCTCAGAAGGAACAGCAGAAGTAGAAGACAGAGATAGAGTATATCCACGTGAATTCACTCAGCCTGCTCAGAAGGAACAGCAGAGTTAGAAGACAGAGATATAGTATATCCACGTGTCTGATCTACAACTCACTCAGCCTGCCCAGAAGGAACAGCAGAGGTAGAATACAGATATAGAGTATATCCACGTGTCTCACTCAGCCTGCTCAGAAGGAACAGCAGAGGTAGAAGACAGAGATAGAGTATATCCACGTGTCTCACTCAGCCTGCTCAGAAGGAACAGCAGAGTTAGAAGTCAGAGATAGAGTATATCCACGTGTCTGATATAAACCTCACTCAGCCTACTCAGAAGGAACAGCAGAGGTAGAATACAGAGATAGAGTATATCCACGTGTCTCACTCAGCCTGCTCAGAAGGAACAGCAGAGGTAGAAGACAGAAATAGAGTATATCCACGTGTCTCACTCAGCCTGCTCAGAAGGAACAGCAGAGTTAGAAGTCAGAGATAGAGTATATCCACGTGTCTGATATAAACCTCACTCAGCCTACTCAGAAGGAACAGCAGAGGTAGAAGACAGAGATAGAGTATATCCACGTGTCTCACTCAGCCTGCTCAGAAGGAACAGCAGAGGTAGAAGACGGAGATAGAGTATATCCACGTGTCTGATCTACACCTCACTCAGCCTGCTCAGAAGGAACAGCAGAGGTAGAAGACAGTTATAGAGTATATCCACGTGTCTCACTCAGCCTGCTCAGAAGGAACAGCACAGGTAGAAGACAGAGATAGAGTATATCCACGTGTCTGATCTACACCTCACTCAGCCTGCTCAGAAGGAACATCAGAGGTAGAAGACAGAGATAGAGTATATCCACGTGACTCACTCATCCTGCTCAGAAGGAATAGCAGAGGTAGAAGACAGAGATAGAGTATATCCACGTGTCTGATCTACATCTCACTCAGCCTGCTCAGAAGGAACAACAGAGGTAGAAGACAGAGATAGAGTATATTCACGTGTCTGATCTACACCTTACTCAGCCTGCTCAGAAGGAACAGCAGAGGTCGAAGACAGAGATAGAGTATATCCACGTGTCTCACTCATCCTGCTCAGAAAGAACAGCAGAGGTAGAAGACAGAGATAGAGTATATCCACGTATCTCACTCAGGCTGCTCAGAAGGAACAGCAGAGGTAGAAGAAAAAGATAGAGTATATCCACGTGTCTGATCTACACCTCACTCAGGCTGCTCAGAAGGAACACCAGAGGTAGAAGACAGAGATAGAGTATATCCACGTGTCTCACTCAGCCTGCTCAGAAGGAACAGCAGAGGTAGAAGACAGATATAGAGTATATCCACGTGTCTCAATCAGGCTGCTCAGAAGGAACAACCGGGGTAGAATACAGAGATAGCGTATATCCACGTGTCTGATCTACACCTCACTCAGCCTGCTCAGAAGGAACAGCAGAGGTCGAAGACAGAGATAGAGTATATCCACGTGTCTCACTCATCCTGCTCAGAAAGAACAGCAGAGGTAAAAGACAGAGATAGAGTATATCCACGTGTCTCACTCATCCTGCTAAGAAGGAATAGCAGAGGTAGAAGACAGAGATAGAGTATATCCACGTGTCTGATCTACACCTCACTCAGCCTGCTCAGAAGGAACAGCAGAAGTAGAAGACAGAGATAGAGTATATCCACGTGAATTCACTCAGCCTGCTCAGAAGGAACAGCAGAGTTAGAAGACAGAGATATAGTATATCCACGTGTCTGATCTACAACTCACTCAGCCTGCCCAGAAGGAACAGCAGAGGTAGAATACAGATATAGAGTATATCCACGTGTCTCACTCAGCCTGCTCAGAAGGAACAGCAGAGGTAGAAGACAGAGATAGAGTATATCCACGTGTCTCACTCAGCCTGCTCAGAAGGAACAGCAGAGTTAGAAGTCAGAGATAGAGTATATCCACGTGTCTGATATAAACCTCACTCAGCCTACTCAGAAGGAACAGCAGAGGTAGAAGACAGAGATAGAGTATATCCACGTGTCTCACTCAGCCTGCTCAGAAGGAACAGCAGAGGTAGAATACAGAGATAGAGTATATCCACGTGTCTCACTCAGCCTGCTCAGAAGGAACAGCAGAGGTAGAAGACAGAAATAGAGTATATCCACGTGTCTCACTCAGCCTGCTCAGAAGGAACAGCAGAGTTAGAAGTCAGAGATAGAGTATATCCACGTGTCTGATATAAACCTCACTCAGCCTACTCAGAAGGAACAGCAGAGGTAGAAGACAGAGATAGAGTATATCCACGTGTCTCACTCAGCCTGCTCAGAAGGAACAGCAGAGGTAGAAGACAGAGATAGAGTATATCTACGTGTCTCACTCAGCCTGCTCAGAAGGAACAGCAGAGGTAGAAGACGGAGATAGAGTATATCCACGTGTCTGATCTACACCTCACTCAGCCTGCTCAGAAGGAACAGCAGAGGTAGAAGACAGTTATAGAGTATATCCACGTGTCTCACTCAGCCTGCTCAGAAGGAACAGCACAGGTAGAAGACAGAGATAGAGTATATCCACGTGTCTGATCTACACCTCACTCAGCCTGCTCAGAAGGAACAGCAAAGGTAGAAGACAGAGATAGAGTATATCCACGTGTCTCACTCAGCCTGCTCAGAAGGAACAGCAGAGGTAGAAGACAGAGATAGAGTATATCCACGTGTCTAATCTACACCTCACTCAGCCTGCGCAGAAGGAACAGCAGAGGTAGAAGACAGATATAGAGTATATCCACGTGTCTCACTCAGCCTGCTCAGAA